>JAVTVY010022318.1:0-89708 GCA_036873755.1 Hanleya hanleyi
CATACCCTTGGGCCACCGCGCATGCGCAGAATGACCCTAATTCAACCCCACACCCAGTCCATCAGATGCCCCTTCATGAATGCTTCACTTTGATACCTCACTCGATCCCATTGGACCATTAGGGGCTCCCTAGCTCCAAAAAGGCTATTTTCATACCCTTGGGCCACCGCGCATGCGCAGAAGGCCGATATGTCAACCCCACACCCAGTCCATCAGATGCCCCTTCACGAATGCTTCACTTTGATACCTCACTCGACCCCATTGGACCATTAGGGGCTGCCCTAGCTCCAAAACGTCTATTTCCATACCCTTGGTTCACCGCGCATGCGCAGAATGCCGATATTTCAACCCCACGCCCAGTCCATCAGATGCCCCTTCACGAATGCTTCACTTTGATACCTCCTACGACTCCATTGGCCCATTAGGGACTCCCCTAGCTCCAAAACCGCTATTTCCATACCCTTGGGCTACCGCGCATGCGCAGAATGCCGATATTTCAACCCCACACCCAGCCCATCAGATGCCCCTTCACGAATGCTTCACATCGATACCTCACTCGACCCCATTGGTCCATTAGGGGCTTCCCTAGCTCCAAAACGTCTATTTCCATACCCTTGGGCCTCCGCGCATGCGCAGAATGCCGATAGTTCAACCCGGCGCCCAGCCCATCAGATGACCCTTCATGAATGCTTCACTTTGATACCTCACTCGACCCCATCGGTCAACTAGGGGCTCCCATAGCTCCAAAAAGGCTATTTTCATACCCTTCGGCCGCCGCGCATGCGCAGAAGGCCGATATGTCAACCCCACACCCAGCCCATTAGATGCCCCTTCACATAAGCTTCACTTTGATACCTCACTCGACCCAATCGGACCATTTTATCTTTTTTTTTTTTGCCGGAACTTTTTTTTTTTTTTTTATGCAAATGAGGAGGTCAAACCAGTGCAATTGGCCTCCATCTTGAATCCGACCACCCCTAACATACAAAAACAAGCCGCCATCTTGAATACGACCACCCCTAACATACAAAAACAAGCCGCCATCTTGAATCCGACCACCCCTAACCTACAAAAACAAGCCGCCATCTTGAATCCGACCACCCCCACCCTACAAAAACAAGCCGCCATCTTGAAACACACTTTAAGTGCCAGTGCACTCATAGGCCACGCCCCCAACCCCCTCGCTCCGCCCAAATAACCCCCTCGCTCCGCCCCAAATGACGTCAAAAAAGGTTCTCGCGCATGCGCAGTTGAGGGCTATATCGGACAGATCCATGCTACCTACTACTGACGACCATATATCCATGTACCTTGGTCATATATGAAGAATGAAGGATCTCTTTATTCCAGTCATTAAAATCAGCGTTATTCGTACATGTGTACACGTTCCTTACTCTCCATGTAAGGGTAAGGAGTTGGGTTTGCCAGAGTCATTTGTTCGAAACTCGCTGACGAACAATTTATTCCTTTTCTCTCAAAAATCATTTCATACGCATATGGGCCATTTTCATGAAAACGTTCAAATAAGGGTAAAGACAAATCTGAAATTTAATTGATGCAGTTTGGCAGTTTACAAATTTTCTTTTAAGCAGTTAATCTTATTTTATTAATGCAAGTCAACATGCCTTTTGCTAAACATTCTGTTGCTGTTTTTTAAGTTCCAAGAAAATTTATAATCATAATGTCACTTCAATATTCTCAATAACTGTGTAAGTTGACAGACATTTTTTAGTCCTTACCGTTGTATTCCCGTCTTTACCGTTATGGCATTTTATAACGGTAAAGACAAGTTGCCCACACCCTGGCACTTTTAACCATGACAGAGGTGCCCTCTATATGACATTTCTTGTGCTAAATTTCTCAAAACAACTTTCCTGATAACGGTAAAGACAGTTGAATAAATCCAATCTTTTTGTAATATTTTTCACATGTCAAGATATGTGAAATGAAGAGGACTTTATATTCTCAAATATTTCACATAATAGTATTCAACAAAAAGGTTCTTTTTATTAAATACTGTGTTGTTTAAAAATTATTAACCTTCAAACTGCAGTTGCAACGATAACGGTAAAGACAAATTCATTTTCAGATTTGAAAATTTAATTTTTTAAAGTAGTTATCTTTGCTAAAATGGACATTTTACAATAGAGAAAAACTATAAAATGTTTAATCATCTGGCATTTCCAGCAAATCTCTGGCTGTGAAATGTAAAATTAATAAAATGTAATTGTTTTTTGTCTTTATCGTTATGGGTACATTTTCATGAAAATCATACATCATACCAACAAATTATCTCTTGTAGACTCTCTGAAACACCTAGCTTATGGAGTATTCGTGCCAGTAGGCCTACTTAATCAACTAAATGTTTAACATTTAGCAGTTTTATCATCCTCTAACCAAGTCGACGTACATCACATTGTTCTTTACATCGAGCTTTGTGATGTAGTTGACTTGGCTAGTGAAGATTTAACGGTACGGTACGGTACCGGTAGTTTATGTTTTATTCGCATCATCATGATGATCAAAAGCAGAGTTGTTTGCTACAACTTCGAGTGGACATTCGAAGGCTGGGAATAACTGATTTGTGCTCATTTCCAGGTCGTCATTGACAACTCTAATAAAAGGTAGGTTAATCTTGTTTCGCTGTTTAGAGTTACTCCCCTTGATTTATGTGTTACTTCGTTGTTGTGGCGCGTAAAAGCACACACGTGAGGATGTTTTTGACTCCAAAAGAGTTGTGTTCTTTGATTTCTCCTAGGATAGCACAAGCATTAACCGGGAATGGCTACTGTGTAAAGAAGTCATTATTGTCAAGGCAGAGAAGGGATTTGAAATTCGGAGATTTCATAATTCCGCGTGGATGTGTTGGAGACTCTCTGTCAGAAAAGGTATGGCGTATGCAACAGCAAGAACAACAACAACTTTCTTACTGTTCTGTCACATCTTGTCTATTTTTGCAGACTTAAAGCGAAAATAATCAGCAATGATGGTGTAAAATTTTGGTAGCTAGTCGTTCAAACTTGACTTCGAATAGTCAATACGTAGCTAGTGTTCTTGTTGACACTCAAGTCAAGTTCCAACTTGAACTGCTCAAAACTTGTACACTGAAAAGTATTTGTTGTTGTTGAAAAATAACTGTACTTATATGCATTCTACAATAACTTTGATTCTCACACGTGGCGATTGATCCCTCTGTTAAACTCGCACACTTGTATAATGAAGCTACTCTTTACCCCCAAATCTTCTTCCTGAGAATATCTATATTTGTTGTTATAATTTTGATGCATGGCCATGGGGTGCAACAGTTGTTAGTGAAACTGTCACTCATCCAAGAGAACTGTTGAGAACTGTAAATTAAAGGTATGTATGGTATGGACGCATCCTCAGAAACATGACCATCATTGGCCTATTCGTCATGTAAGGAAAACACAATAGGTGACAACATGTAGGGAACCTTTGTTGAACCTGGAAAAGCTACCTGACAAGCTTTGCACACAGTGTTCCCGGTTTGAAGATCCAAGCTTACATGACAAACTGCCCCCTGGGCCCCATCATTACTGACAGTGCAAAGGCAAAATATCATTTTCAAGAAAATGCCTGTTTTTATTACAATATTTTTTGTTCACAGTACTGAATATACAGAGGAGATGTACACAAATTATGAAAGTATTGGACAGGCTATCATTCACAAATTCCTGTGTGATACTGGCAATATTGGATACCAGTGTTGGTCTGTAGTGGACAGGTGCAATTTTACCTGAATTTACCTGATCCTATGGTCATTAGGAGAGCAATGCTTGTTAGACCCATCTCGAGACTGATCTTCACTATATGCACAAGTGTGGGGTGTGGACAGTACACTTTAACATAAGTGAAAGTATTTAGTTCACTGGTAAAATTTGTCCAACATGGCATAAGCACAAAGACTTCATACAACTGAAACAGCTCAACTTTGAGAGTTGTCTAATCTTTATAGAGACTCAAGGCACAAGGAATATTCTGATTGAGGACAGAATGGCACTTACTAATCAGAGTTATCAGTCTTTTGGAGGGTTGTGAACTTGTTATTTTGGCGTAAGATGGGGCTGTAAAATGGTCAGTATTGCACATGTATTCATGATAGACATGCCAATAGTTCCATAATTTTCAGATCATATCCTTAGTATATTCTTAATTTCCATTTAGGAAATTTAATTTTATTGAAATAAATATGGACTGATCCCTCGAAAACTTGGCCATCATTTTCTGAAAGCAAAATATCAGTTTCATGAAATGATAGCCATGTTTTTGGGCATGTTGGAGGACCAGTCCATATGATTTGATCCTTAAATGTACTGGTTACTTGGAACAGGATATTATGGGTATCTGACTGCACTATAAAACAATGATTTTGCTCAATCAGTTTTTGTGTCTTATTTCTATCGTATGACAGATTTTAAAAGAAGTGGAAGAAGCTTGTTCAGGTGTGTCTCTAAAATCTGGGTTTTCTATAAAAACATTTTCAACCAATCAGCACCATTCTGTCTCACTTAGTCTAGACAGGGGCGGGACTTTCAAGACAGTGTTGGAACACGTGTTTTCCCAAGGTGAGCAGTATGGGACCAGTCATACCGAGGGTTCAGCTTGTCGACTGGAAGAAACCATATTATTGCATGTACCAGCCCTGCTTGAATGGGAGTTGGCAGTTGACCAAGGGAGACAACTCCCATTAACCTACCTGAGGATGATCAATCTGATGCAGCATGTTCGCAGGTTACTACAAGCAAATGGGTAAATTCATTTATCACATCGTCTATTGGATGCGTAAATTAATTTATCACCTAGTCTATTGATTCTAAAATTATATGAAGAAATGTGTGAAGAATGAAAAACCTTCACATAACTTTTGAATTCACTTTTAGTTCATTGAGATTTGTGAACCATTTGTTTTTTAAAAGGTTTCAAAGCATTGTACATGTTGTCATTGTAAATTAGTACATATAGCTTTTACATTGAGTATATCAAGTACTGTTTGTGTCTATTGTCCATTCTTCAGGTTCCATGTTCAATATATTCACCAACCTTTAACTTCAAGACTTAAGGAACTGTTGGACCTGTTACGAGTTGACTGGCATGAACTTCAGGGCGAGACGGATAAAGAGCTGGAGAATTTGATGTTGGTAGAATTGATCCAAGATGGGAGGGGTAGCTGTTACAGGAAAGTTGATCATGAGAAAGTTGGTGAAACTTCAGTTTCTAATGACAAAATTGACAAAGCTGCAGTTGGGCAGAAAGTGAACAAGAGTTCTGGAAGTTCTGGGAAAACTAAAGATGATGATATAATGATAGACTTGAAAGGTTATATCGAGGATATGATAACTGATGAACACAGGATGCTTCATGGATACAACAAGAATATCCACCTGGTTGATGGTAGGTCACAACTTATAAATATCCACCTGGTTGATGGTAAGTCACAACATATAATATCCACCTGGTCGATGGTAGGTCCCAACAGAAAAATATCCACCTGGTCGATGGTAGGTCACAATTTTAAATATCCACCTGGTCAAATTGGTAGGTCACAACTTATAAATATCCACTTGGTTGATGGTAGGTCACAACTTATAAATATCCACCTGGTTGATGGTAGGTCACAACTTATATATATCCACCTGGTTGATGGTAGGTCACAACTTATAAATATTCACCAGGTCGATGGTAGGTCACAATTTATCAATGTTAGGTCACAACTTACAAATATCCACCTAGTTGATGGTAGGTAAAAATTTATAGATATCCACCTGGTCAATGGTAGGTCACAATTTATAAATATCTGCCAGGTCAATGGTAGGTCACAACTTATAAATATCCTCCTGGTTGATGGTAGGTCACAATTTATAAATATCCACCTGGTCAGTGGTAGGTCACAATTGTATAATATCCACCTGGTCAGTGGTAGGTCACAACATATAAATATCCACCTGGTCAATGGAAGGTCACAATTTATAAATATCCATCTGGTCAATGGTAGGTCACGATTTATAAATATCCATCTGGTCGATGGTAGGTCACAATTTATAAATATCCACCTGGTCGATGGTAGGTCACAACTTATAAATATCCACCTGGTTGATGGTAGGTCACAATTTATAAACATTCACCTGGTCAATGGTAGGTCACAACATATAAATATCCACCTGGTCAATGGTAGGTCACAATTTATAAATATCCACCTGGTCGATGGTAGGTCACAACTTATAAATATCCACCTGGTTGATGGTAGGTCACAATTTATAAATATCCACCTGGTTGATGGTAGGTCACAACTTATAAATATCCACCTGGTCAATGGTAGGTCACAATTTATAAATATCCACCTGGTCAATGGTAGGTCACAATTTATAAATAGGCACCTGGTTGATGGTGGCTCACAATTTATAAATATCCACCTGGTTGATGGTAGGTTACAATGTATAAATATCCACCTGGTTGATGGTAGCTCACAATTTATAAATATCCACCTGGTTGATGGTAGGTCACAATTTATAAATATCCACCTGGTCAATGGTAGGCCACAATTTATAAATATCCACCTGGTTGATGGTAGGTCACAATTTATAAATATCCACCTGGTTGATGGTAGGTCACAATTTATAAATATCCACCTGGTTGATGGTAGGTCACAATTTATAAATATCCACCTGGTTGATGGTAGGTCACAATTTATAAATATCCACCTGGTTGATGGTAGGTCACAATTTATATATATCCACCTGGTTGATGGTAGGTCACAATTTATAAATATTCACCTGGTCAATGGTAGGTCACAATTTATAAATATCCACCTGGTTGATGGTAGCTCACAATTTATAAATATCCACCTGGTCAATGGTAGGTCACAATTTATAAATATCCACCTGGTTGATGGTAGCTCACAATTTATAAATATCCACCTGGTTGATGGTAAGTCACAACATATAATATCCACCTGGTCGATGGTAGGTCCCAACAGAAAAATATCCACCTGGTCGATGGTAGGTCACAATTTTTAAATATCCACCTGGTCAAATGACAATGGTAGGTCACAACTTATAAATATCCACTTGGTTGATGGTAGGTCACAACTTATAAATATCCACCTGATTGATGGTAGGTCACAACTTATATATATCCACCTGATTGATGGTAGGTCACAACTTATAAATATTCACCTGGTCGATGGTAGGTCACAATTTATCAATATCCATCTGGTCAATGGTAGGTCACAACTTACAAATATCCACCTAGTTGATGGTAGGTAACAATTTATAGATATCCACCTGGTCGATGGTAGGTCACAATTTATAAATATCCGCCTGGTCAATGGTAGGTCACAACTTATAAATATCCTCCTGGTTGATGGTAGGTCACAACTTATAAATATCCACCTGGTCAGTGGTAGGTCACAATTTATAAATATCCACCTGGTCAGTGGTAGGTCACAACATATAAATATCCACCTGGTCAATGGAAGGTCACAATTTATAAATATCCATCTGGTCAACGGTAGGTCATGATTTATAAATATCCATCTGGTCGATGGTAGGTCACAATTTATAAATATCCACCTGGTCGATGGTAGGTCACAACTTATAAATATCCACCTGGTTGATGGTAGGTCACAATTTATAAACATTCACCTGGTCAATGGTAAGTCACAACATATAAATATCCACCTGGTCAATGGTAGGTCACAATTTATAAATATCCACCTGGTTGATGGTAGGTCACAACTTATAAATATCCACCTGGTCAATGGTAGGTCACAATTTATAAATATCCACCTGGTCAATGGTAGGTCACAATTTATAAATAGGCACCTGGTTGATGGTAGCTCACAATTTATAACTATCCACCTGGTTGATGGTAGGTCACAATGTATAAATATCCACCTGGTTGATGGTAGCTCACAATTTATAAATATCCACCTGGTGGATGGCAGGTCACAATTTATAAATATCCACCTTGTCAATGGTAGGCCACAATTTATAAATATCCACCTGGTTGATGGTAGGTCACAATTTATAAATATCCACCTGGTTGATGGTAGGTCACAATTTACAAATATCCACCTGGTTGATGGTAGGTCACAATTTATAAATATCCACCTGGTTGATGGTAGGTCACAATTTATATATATCCACCTGGTTGATGGTAGGTCAGAATTTATAAATATTCACCTGGTCAATGGTAGGTCACAATTTATAAATATCCACCTGGTTGATGGTAGCTCACAATTTATAAATATCCACCTGGTCAATGGTAGGTCACAATTTATAAATATCCACCTGGTTGACGGTAGCTCACAATTTATAAATATCCACCTGGTTGATGGTAGGTCACGATTTATAAATATCCACCTGGTCAATGGTAGGTCACAACTTATAAATATCCACCTGGTCAATGGTAGGTTACAACTTATAAATATCCACCTGGTCAATGGTAGGTCACAACTTATAAATATCCGCCTGGTCAATGGTAGGTCACAATTTATAAATATCCACCTGGTCAGTGGTAGGTCACAACATATAAATATCCATCTGGTCGATGGTAGGTCACAACTTATAAATATCCACCTGGTCAATGGTAGGTCACAACTTATAAATATCCACCTGGTTGTTGGTAAGTCACAACTTATAAATATCCACTTGGTTGATGGTAGGTCACAACTTATTATGCCCCCCCTCTAACTAGAGGGGGGGCATATAGCGATCGCTTTGTCCGTCCATCCGTCTTTCCGTCTGTCCATCCGTCCGTCTGTCCGTCCGAATTTCTTGTCTGCGCAATATCTCGGTTAATATTTGATGGACAGGATTGAAACTCGCATGGAATGTGGCCAGTGCCTCGTAGTTGTGCAGCGTGGAGTTTTTTCCGAATTCCGGTATAATTTTCAAGAGTTATGGCCCTTTTTCTGAAATCTGTGAATGGGACTTGTCCGGGCTGGATCTTGGTTAATATTGTATGGACAAGTATGAAATTTGCATGATATGTGGTCAGTGCCCCACAATTGTGCAGCGTAAAGTTTCTTCACGTTTCGCTTATATTTTTAAGAGTTATGGCCCTTTGTTCCTGAATTCTTCGTGAATTGGGACTTGTCCGGGCTGGATCTCGGTTAATATTGTATGGACAATTATGAAATTTGCAGGATATGTGGTCAGTGCCCTGTAGTTGTGCAGCGTGAAGTTTCTCCGCGTTTCGCATATATATTTCAAGAGTTATGGCCCTTTTTTCTTCAAATCTTTGTTATTTGGGACTTGTCCGGGCCGGATCTCGGTTACTATTGTATGGACAATTACAAAATTTGCAGGATATGTGGTCAGTGCCCTGTAGTTGTGCAGCGTGAAGTTTGTCCACATTTCGCCTATATTTTCAAGAGTTATGGCCCTTTTTTCTTCAAATCTTTGTGAATTGGGACTTGTAGGGCTGGATTTCGGTTAATATTGTATGGACAAGTATGAAATTTGCATGATATGTGGTCAGTGACCCATAGGTGTGCAGCGTGAAGTTTCTCTGCTTTCGGTTATATTTTCAAGAGTTATGGCTCTTTGTTTATCAAACCTAAGTGAATGGGATATATTTATTTCTCCAGGCTGGATCTCAGTCCATAACCGATTTGAACCAGGAAAATGGTTATATTATGTTATTCTACATTCCAAAGCAGACAATATAGGTCCTGAAGTATGAAATTGCCCCAAGAAGAGTGAATTGGGTGCAAAATTCAAAGTTCACTGATCGCTTCATAATTTCACCACAATATACTCCCAAGGAATGTAGGTCTCATAACCAGGTCACATTTTCAGATTTGGTGAAAGCCCTGGCGACCATCTTGCATCAAAACATCGTATTATCACTTGTTGGTTGATACTTGGAATATGTATTATGTGAGGCATGGCAAAAAAGTGACTGAAACAGAATTTTTATAATTATCCAAATTAGGCCTCCACCAACCAATAAACAACAGAACAATGGCGGGGCAGTGTCGGATTAAAGCAAAAAGGGGGGGGGGGGGCATACAATTGAGCAATCTCTGATTGCTTCCTTCCTGTGTTCAATTTATAAATGGGGGCCAATAAATAATATGGGGTCATGTATAGTAGTTCTACTATTACCCTGAAGTACTTAATAAATGTAGAAAGTATTTTGGATTGCTCAAATTTGAAAGGAGTTATTCTCAAAATATGCTTTTCCAGTTTAGTTTTCTTGGATTCATGTATGTCACTCAAATACATATATCATTGAAATAGGTATCTGACATTGGTTGTAGCTGCCAATATTCAAAGATGTTTGTTTTCTGTATTTTTTTTCAGTTTTATTGAAAGGCAAGCCAACAGACAAACTGAAGCAAGTTCATTATCTGGAGGAAGAACTGAGATCATATCTGACTGTAAGTTTAATGGTGATCAACACGTTTAGATCAACATGATCCATTCTCTGCAGGTTTCGAAGTCACTAAAGCCAAAAAATTACCAGAAAACAGAAGAATATAAAAAAAAAATATTTTTATATTTTCTTTCAGTATTGGTAAATGAATCAATGTATAACTGGTTTTTGATTTACATTTTTTTAATCTTCACAAGAGGTACCATTATCTGTTAATGTTTGTTTGGTCATCGCTATATAGCTGAACTATTGCTGAATGCGACGTTAAACCTCAATTCTCTCCTTTATCTGTTAATATGTAGCCCATTTTCAGTGGTGCTGTTGGTTGACTGATTTGTGTAGTTTTAAGGCCAAACTCAACAGTGAAATCACCATTCTGGTTGTAATAGCAGTGATAACAGTCTTGCAAAAACTTGCAATATTTCACAAATTACTTGCAATAGAGATATGAAAATTCATTTATGTGTTATTGAGAGTCTTCTGTACTTTTAAGAAAAATATTTTTTATGAAAAATAGTTTCAAAACTTTTGTCAACTTTGTCAATTTTTGGGGCACCATGGACCAGATCTCAATTTTGGAAATCAGTATCTTCAACATGTTCAAACAGATCTATGCAGAATAAATAAGAGCATTTATGTTGTTCAGTTAGCAGGTCTATTAAAAATATTTTTTTCAGGAGAAGATTTCTAAACATTGGAACTTTCCATAATATGTACATGTAGATGGACTTTGTTTGGGACAATAGTTAGTGCAGGAAAATGAAAATTTGTAATATAACTGCTAACTGAACAATATAATGACCTCATATTTGTTACTGGAAGAGCTATTTGAAGATTTTAATTCCAGGAATTGACATCTGGTGCATCAGAAATTTAACCAAATTGAAATTTAAAAAAATTATATTTCATAAGAATATTTTGCAAGTGGATGATATATATATTCGGAAGACCCTCAATAGTACATACATGAAGTTTCAGATCTCTATTGCAGGTAAGTTGGGAGATTTCGCAATTTTTCAAGACTGCCGTCAAACCTATTTTTGTTAACTTTAATCAACTAACCAACTAACTACTTTACGAACTGGGTTTTTATACGCCCGCCAAAAGGCGGACGTATTATGTGATGGCGGTTTCCGTCCGTGTGTCCGACTGTCCGTCCCCCGTGTCCGGTCTATATCTGAGACAGTTTTCTATCTACAGTTCTAATTTTTGGTGAGTGGATACCCTACGGGAAGACGCTGTGTCGCGTACCAAAATGAAGGTCAAGGTCAGAGGTCAAAGGTCACTGGCCTAAAAAACAGGAAATCACTGAAGTGTTCGTGTCCGGTCTATATCTGTGAACGTTTTCTATCCACAGTTGCAATTTTTTGTGAGTGGATACGCTAGGTGAAGACAATGTGTCGCGTACCAAAAATGAGGTCGAGGTCAGAGGTCAAAGGTCACTGTTGCCTAAAATTAGGAAATCATTGATCATTGACAGTTTTCTATCTAGAGTTCAAATTTTTGGTGAGTGGATGCCCTAGGGGGGGGAACGATGTGTTGCATACCAAATGTAGGTCGAGGTCAAAGGTCAGTGTGACATAAAAATCAGGAAATCATTAAAAATTACTAATTTTTGGTGAGTGAATTCAATAGGGGGAAATAAAGTGTCGCATACCAAAATATAGGTCAAGGTCGAAGGTCAAAAGTTACTGTGACCCAAAAATCAGGAAATTATGAAAAATATTTTTTTTTGTGTCAGTAGATACATTAGGGGGAAACAATGTGTCACATACCAAACTGTAGGTCAAGGTCAAAGGTCAAGGTCACTGTGACCCCAAAATCGTGAAATTGTTAAAAATCATGATTTTTTGTGTCCATTGAGAAATTACAGGGAGATGGTTTGTCATGTATCAAAATTTAGGTCAAGGTCAACAGTCAAGGTCACTGTGACTCCAGAATCAAGAAACCTTTGAAATTTACTTTTTTTTTGTGTAAGTAGATACATTAGGGGGACATGATGTGTCATGTACCAAAATGTAGGTCAAGCTACATTTAGTTAAACTGTTGTGAAAAAAACCCATACATTTACTAATTTAACGGGGAGAGGGGTCCTTTATGAACTTTATACCTGTTTATCAGCTCAAGAACAAAGGTTTACTTCATCAATTTCTTCTTCCTTCATGAAAAATTCTCTCATCTGAAAGAAATACATTTGCAAGAAAACTACTATTTTCTTGTGTTTGACTATTGTCGATTTCAGTGTGGGATATGTGAGCTCTCGGTTCTTGCTCCAAGGTCAACTAGTTTCCAAGAGTTAAGCTCATTTTAGTTTATCATTCAATTTTAGATGTGATATATGTTACATTCTCAGAAGCACAAAATTGTAGACCTTTCTCAGGATTGCTAGCTACACATGTACATGTACCAATTGGAATCAAGGCTATTAAACAACCTTGAAATTTGGACCAATGTAATTCCAGATATACGGGCGTATATTGAAGCCCATTGGGCTCTTGTTTTTTCTGTGAAGGCATAAACGAATAAAATCAAGCATTGGGTAAAGTTGTTTTATATAATGCTGATTGATCAATTGTTGTAATGAGATGTACTGCTGATTGATTGTTATTGTATTAAATGATAACAGGATGATCTGTATTCAGCAGGTGGAATCAGCAGATGGTGGCGCATGCCTAACATGTATACATTTGACTTCTCACAGCAGATCATTTACACAACAACAGATTGATCTGCTATGGAGAGTGCTGTCTACAAATTCCAGCAAAATCAAACAGGTACAGTTTGGGTCAACATTATTTTATTTTGAAGATATTGGCATGAAAATGCATAATACGCATGTATGCATTTATGGAGATTGAAAATCTCCTCATTGCAGTTAAAGACTCGCTGGTCATCATACATAAGGGGCTCTTTCAGATGGTCCACCCTAGTCACTGAAGGTCTATTCAAACACTTCTATTTGGTGAACAGAAGTTGTAACAATGACTGACTGACGGTCCCAGTTATCAACTAGATAAACCAGGCTGTAACAATGACTGACTGACGGTCCCAGTTATCAACTAGATTAACCAGGCTGTAACAATGACTGACTGACGGTCCCAGTTATCAACTAGATTAACCAGGCTGTAACAATGACTGACTGACAGTCCCAGTTATCAACTAGATTAATCAGGCTGTAACAATGACTGACTGACGGTCCCAGTTATCAACTAGATAAACCAGGCTGTAACAATGACTGACTGACGGTCCCAGTTATCAACTAGATAAACCAGGCTGTAACAATGACTGACTGACGGTCCCAGTTATCAACTAGATTAACCAGGCTGTAACAATGACTGACTGACGGTCCCAGTTATCAACTAGATTAACCAGGACGTCCCAGTTATCAACAGATGATAATGACTGACTGACGGTCCCAGTTATCAACTAGATTAACCAGGCTGTAACAATGACTGACTGACGGTCCCAGTTATCAACTAGATAAACCAGGCTGTAACAATGACTGACTGACGGTCCCAGTTATCAACTAGATTAACCAGGCTGTAACAATGACTGACTGAAGGTCCCAGTTATCAACTAGATTAACCAGGCTGTAACAATGACTGACTGACAGTCCCAGTTATCAACTAGATTAACCAGGCTGTAACAATGACTGACTGACGGTCCCAGTTATCAACTAGATAAACCAGGCTGTAACAATGACTGACTGATGGTCCCAGTTATCAACTAGATTAACCAGGCTGTAACAATGACTGACTAACGGTCCCAGTTATCAACTAGATAAACCAGGCTGTAACAATGACTGACTGACGGTCCCAGTTATCAACTAGATTAACCAGGCTGTAACAATGACTGACTGACGGTCCCAGTTATCAACTAGATTAACCAGGCTGTAATAATGACTGACTGACGGTCCCAGTTATCAACTAGATTAACCAGGCTGTAACAATGACTGACTGACGGTCCCAGTTATCAACTAGATTAACCAGGCTGTAACAATGACTGACTGACGGTCCCAGTTATCAACTAGATTAACCAGACTGATTGAAAATAACCTTGTTTTCAACTAAATATTCAAGTACAGCAGTTTTTTTTATTTGTCTAATAAAATGTAATCCCTTCTTAATGGGCAAAGTTACCAGAAAAATGTGACTAACCAAATTTTCCATCTTTGTCAGTCTTTTGAAAATTTCTTCCCAATGGCTTGGAGTATGGTCAGGAAAATTTACTCAATTTTCAATCCAGATATGAGGAATATATCAGAAGAAGAATAATGGTAAAAACTAATTTCATATATTTATCTTGTACATTATCTAGATTCACTGGATCCAGTCATTCAAACAGGCCATACCAGATTCACTGGATCCAGTCATCCAAACAGGCCCATACTAGATTCACTGGATCCAGTCATCCAAACAGGCCATACCAGATTCACTGGATCCAGTCCTCCAAACAGGCCATACTAGATTCACTGGATCCAGTCATCCAAACAGGCCCATACTAGATTCACTGGATCCAGTCATCCAAACAGGCCCATCATAGATTCACTGGATCCAGTCATCCAAACAGGCCCATACTAGATTCACTGGATTCAGTCATCCAAACAGGCCCATACTGGATTCACTGGATCCAGTCATCCAAACAGGCCATACTAGATCAACTGGATCCAGTCATCCAAACAGACCATACTTGATTCACTGGATCCAGTCATCCAAACAGGCCCATACTAAGTTCACTGGATCCAGTCATCCAAACAGGCCCATACTAGATTCACTAGATCCAGTCATCCAAACGGGCCATACTAGATTCACTGTATCCAGTCATCCAAACAGGCCATACTAGATTCACTAGATCCAGTCATCCAAACAGGCCATATTAGATTCACTGGATCCAGTCATCCAAACAGCCCATACTAAGTTCAGTGGATCCAGTCATCCAAACAGGCCCATACTAAGTTCACTGGATCCAGTCATCCAAACAGGCCCATACTAGATTCACTGGATCCAGTCATCCAAACAGGCCTTACTAGATTCACTGGATCCAGTCATCCAAACAGGCCTTACTAGATTCACTGGATCCAGTCATCCAAACAGGCCTTACTAGATTCACTGGATCCAGTCATCCAAACAGGCCTTACTAGATTCACTGGATCCAGTCATCCAAACAGACCATACTAAATTCACTGGATCCAGTCATCCAAACAGGCCATACTAGATTCACTGGATCCAGTCATCCAAACAGGCCCATACTAAGTTCACTGGAACCAGTCATCCAAACAGGCCCATACTAGATTCACTGGATCCAGTCATCCAAACAGGCCCATACTAGATTCACTGGATCCAGTCATCCAAACAGGCCCATACTAGATTCACTGGATCCAGTCATCCAAACAGGCCCATACTAGATTCACTGGATCCAGTCATCCAAACAGGCCCATACTAAGTTCCCTGGATCCAGTTTTCCAAACAGGCCCATACTAAGTTCACTGGATCCAGTCATCCAAATAGGCCCATACTAAGTTCACTGGATCCAGTCATCCAAACAGGCCCATACTAAGTTCACTGGATCCAGTCATCCAAACAGGCCCATACTAAGTTCACTGGATCCTGTCATCCAAACTGGCCCATACTAAGTTCACTGGATCCAGTCTTTCAAACAGGCCCATACTAAGTTCACTGGATCCAGTCATCCAAACAGGCCCATACTAAGTTCACTGGATCCAGTCATCCAAACAGGCCCATACTAGATTCGGTAGATCCCTGTTGTCCAAACAGGCCCATACTGTTGTTTTTCGAATATCATTTACCTCTTAGTTTTTGTTTTAATCTGATTTAATGATACATGTTGCTACTGAGATCAAAATAATTTGTTGCCATGGTAACAATAGTATTATTTCATGCAGGTTCATTTGGTTTATGGTCCCATAGTAAACCATTCATCAAGACAATCATCAAGCCAGCCTGAGTCATCGCTTAGCCCTTTAACACAGTCATCAAGCCAGCATGAAACATCCCATGACCCTTTAACTATAGAGGATTTTTACAGGTAATAAAATAAGCAGTTATACTGAGTATGTGGTGATGTAGCTGTACCAACTAGATCATATAGATGTATGTGAAGTAATGAAGGGATGCTTGAACCCCTCAGTGTATTATTGAGCGAGTTTTGATCACCTCTCTGTTCAACATATATCCATGCATTTCTTGTGCAGTAGCTTTCTTCAAAGAAGTATAACTCGAGAATCTACATGATTGTACATAAATACATTGTGATTCTAGCGTCCTTTGACCACATTATACATACTACAACATTTCTTCATGTTAACTCGTTATGTAATACATTTCAGGTGTGCAGTGTTACTGTTGTTTATGAGCTTTTAATGGTATGATATGTTCTGCTTGTTTGCACAGATTAAAAGAAAGTGAAATGAGAGAAGCTGCTGTGATGAAGTATGGGGATCAAGTTAAAGGTACTAGTGTGGTAATTAGTTAACATTGAAAGTTTGATACTAGTGTGGGAACTAGTTAACATTGAAAGTTTGATACTAGTGTGGTACCGTAACTAGTTAACACTGAAGGTATGATACTAGTGTGGTAACTAGTTGACACTGAAAGTATGATACTAGTGTGGTAACTGGTTAACACTGAAGGTATACTAGTGTGCTTCCTAGTTAACACTGGAGGTATGATACTAGTGTGGTAACTAGTTAACACTGAAGGTATGATACTAGTGTGGTAAATAAATGTAGTTAACACTGAAGGTATGATACTAGTGTGGTAACTAGTTAACACTGAAAGTATGGCACTAGTGTGCTAACTAGTTAACACTGAAGGTATGATACTAGTGTGGTAACTGGTTAACACTGAAGGTATGATACTAGTGTGGTAACTAGTTGACACTAAGTATGATACTACTGTGGTAACTGGTTAACACTGAAGGTATACTAGTGTACTTCCTAGTTAACACTGGATGTATGATACTAGTGTGATAACTAGTTAACACTGAAGGTATGATACTGGTGTGGTGAATAAATGTAATTAACACTGAAGGTATGATACTAGTGTGGTAACTAGTTAACACTGAAACTATGGCACTAGTGTGCTAACTAGTTAACACTGAAGGTATGATACTAGTGTGATAACTAGTTATTGAAGGTATGATACTAGTGTGGTAACTAGTTAACATTGAAAGTTTGATACTAATGTGGTAACTAGTTAATAGATAGATAGATAGATAGATCTTTTATTTACCCAGGGTATACACAATTAGCACAAAGCTAGCACAAAGCTAGTTTACATCGTGGCCCTGGCCCTTCAGTTAACACTGAAGGTATGGTACTAGTGTGGTAACTAGTTAACACTGAAGGTATGGTACTGGTGTGATAACTAGTTAACACTGAAGGTATGATATTAGTGTGATAACTAGTTAACACTGAAAGTATGATACTAGTGTGGTTCCTAGTTAAAACTGAAGGTGTGATATACTATTGTGGTAACTAGTTAACACAGATGGGTGTCGATTAGCTCTTGGTACAGATCATTACACCTATGTAATCTCTCTAATAATTCAATCCACCTATCTAAATTCAATCATCCCCAATTCTGGGGACAACATTCAATCGGCTGTTCTGATAAATTTGATCACCCTCAAAAATCATTGAAATAACAGAAAATAATGGATTATCCGTATGTTTTTGAACCATTTTGTCAACGTCTTGTTCTCATAAATTTGAACACCCCCAGATTTTATGATGAGAAGTTTTACTTTCTGTGATTGAATTATTAGAGGGATTACCATATACATTGATTAACTTGTATGTAATGAAAGTTAATGGAAGATACAATATATCAAAAGATACTATTTCTGAAGACTGAAATGTGGTTACTCTCAGTCTTGTTATGGGAGGAGCCAGGGGTGTCTGAGCACACTTCAAAGTGGGGGTGCTGAACTCTATATAGACCATGTTAAATGCTGGACTGGTGCTTTCTAAGATAGGACTTATAACATTGCAACAGTCTCGAAAAGTGGAGGGGGGGGGGGGCTGTAGCCCCTCCCCCGGCCCCCTCTGTTCCGCGGCCCATGGGAGCTACAGCTATGTTCTTGTTCCTGTCCACCATAGTACTGAGTGTGCATCTACATTTAGACCATTGAACTAATTTGCACTATAAAGGGCTGTTCCAGAATAAATGTATGTTGGGGGTACGAAAGGCATTTGATACATTTGGCCTATGGGTTTTCTCCTATTTACATGTCTTAACTTGGACATATTGATTATGATGAAGATGATGATTTCTGTATGGCCCACTGTATGCCAACCTAATATCTCAATGTTGATATTCTGCTTTGTTGGTAAACACCTGTAGTACTATGATTAATTAAGAGCTCTTTGTCAACATTGTCAGCTTTCCACTTCTAGCCAAGCAAGATGTGCATTGTTTAAATGTCAATGATTTAATAGGAATCGGGCATGTCAGGAATTTTCTCCCGAAACACATGTTGTGTCAAATTATATGGGTGATTGGTTTCAGGAAATGTGTCTTCTCTCCTCCCCTTTGTGTGTACTTTTGTAGAACAGTCGTAACAATCTGCTTTGATCAAGTAGAGGTCCAACAGCTCTCAGATATTAATGGATAGTTGGACAAGCATTGTTTGTATCTCTAGGACAGTCCCACCCCTTTGCGTGTACTTTTCTATAACACCCCTAACAATCTGCTTTGATCAAGTAGAGGTCCAACAGCTCTCAGATATTAATGTATAGTTGGACAAGCATTGTTTGTGTCTCTAGGAAAGTGTATCCTTCAATTGTTTATGAATATAAAATACATTACAGAGTGAAATCTATGTGACATTCTAATAATGTACCAATATCATATTCACTGATTATAGCTTCCTTTTGTTTGTTTTTTGTTCAGGAGAAGGCTGGGATGCTACCATATCTTCTCTGACCTTGGCCAGTATCAAGTTTGATGTGTTAAGTACAACCTGTAAAAACCCTGTAAGTAAATGTTTTGTCTCCACTCTCCATGCTCTCTTGATGCACCTATGATACAAAAACTTTGTGATTGGTTGAGTCTTCTTCTAATTTGCTCACAAGCGAATGGAAATACCTGGTTTATTTTTGAAAATTTGAATTGACCAATCAAATGTTTCAAACCTGGAGATATCTCTTGATGCACTGGAGTTACTTTAATAGGTTAGAGGGAATTACCTCTCTAAAGTGGAGGTATAAAAGATTGTTTTTATTTAACAACTTTATTTATTCATCATAACACTCCAAAATCTTCAGGCTACTTACATGTAGCGTGTATATTGTTACATACTTACATGTAGCGTGTATATTGTTACATACTTACATGTAGCGTGTATATTGTTACATACTTACATGTAGCGTGTATATTGTTACATACTTACATGTAGCGTGTATATTGTTACATACTTACATGTAGCGTGTATATTGTTACATACTTACATGTAGCTTGTATATTGTTACAATAACACATGTGGCATGGTTAATGGCCCACTTACATGTGGCTTTGAGTGTATCGTTATACACTTACATGTGCAAAAGTATTGTTTAAGACCACTTACATGTAGCGTGTATATTGTTACATACTTACATGTAGCGTGTATATTGTTACATACTTACATGTAGCGTGTATATTGTTACATACTTACATGTAGCGTGTATATTGTTACATACTTACATGTAGCTTGTATATTGTTACATACTTACATGTAGCGTGTATATTGTTACATACTTACATGTAGCTTGTATATTGTTACATACTTACATGTAGCGTGTATATTGTTACATACTTACATGTAGCTTGTATATTGTTACATACTTACATGTAGCTTGTATATTGTTACATACTTACATGTAGCTTGTATATTGTTACATACTTACATGTATCTTGTATATTGTTACATACTTACATGTAGCTTGTATATTGTTACATACTTACATGTAGCTTGTATATTGTTACATACTTACATGTAGCTGTATATTGTTACATACTTACATGTAGCGTGTATATTGTTACATTTACATGTAGCGTGTATATTGTTACATACTTACATGTAGCGTGTATATTGTTACATACTTACATGTAGCGTGTATATTGTTACATACTTACATGTAGCGTGTATATTGTTACATACTTACATGTACATGTAGCTTGTATATTGTTACATACTTACATGTAGCGTGTATATTGTTACATACTTACATGTACATGTAGCTTGTATATTGTTACATACTTACATGTAGCTTGTATATTGTTACATACTTACATGTAGCGTGTATATTGTTACATACTTACATGTAGCGTGTATATTGTTACATACTTACATGTAGCGTGTATATTGTTACATACTTACATGTAGCGTGTATATTGTTACATACTTACATGTAGCTTGTATATTGTTACATACTTACATGTAGCGTGTATATTGTTACATACTTACATGTAGCGTGTATATTGTTACATACTTACATGTAGCGTGTATATTGTTACATACTTACATGTAGCGTGTATATTGTTACATACTTACATGTAGCGTGTATATTGTTACATACTTACATGTAGCGTGTATATTGTTACATACTTACATGTAGCGTGTATATTGTTACATACTTACATGTAGCGTGTATATTGTTACATACTTACATGTAGCTTGTATATTGTTACATACTTACATGTAGCTTGTATATTGTTACATACTTACATGTAGCTGTATATTGTTACATAAAAGTGATTTTCCAATGAAAGTGTGCGTCGATTAAATTTTAATAGAGAACAAAACAAGTCGTCTATTAATATGCAAATTAAAGAGCTGACAATTTGTTATTAAATAGCTGATGCAGATTTGTATGTCCATGGTCGCCTATTGCGAAGGTCTCTCAGTTCGATATATTCTTGACTTTATTGGGCAAAATTGATCATTTTGACTTCTATTTTAGAGAGGTGGTTCTCCCTAACTTCTATAAGGTACATTGTGGCTTTATATGAACCAAAAACTGATTTATAGAAGAATAAAAATGAACTTGAATTTCAGAAATAGAATTTATATTTTGTTCATTTAGAGTTCACAGATCCCATACTTCATCTCTCTTTTGATAGATGTGATGGTTCGTTTGAACCCATGACATACGGGTATTCACTCAAATGAGTCATATTCAACAGACTGGTGAAATATGGCTTTGTCTGGGTTTATACTTATGACTGTACAAAGAGAGATTCTAAATTCCCAACCCTGGCCTATTGTCATAGAGAGGGGCCATAGAGAGGCGTCAATTAAGAAACTCTTTTGGGAGAAGTTATAAAATGGTGTACATCTGAACTGAAGAGATACTCATACTGTTACATTCATCCTGATGCCATAACTCACAATATCAGGGATTTCATTGATATTTTTACTTCACCTTTATAATGTATACCTTTGCTATCTGATTGCAGGTCAAGATGAATATGTCATGTTCAAGGTCGCAGACTGAAGGCACGGGTAGTGATAAGAAATGTGGGACATTTGTGATGTATAACTGTGCCAGACTCGCCACGCTCTTCTCACATTTTGATCAGGCTGTAACTAAAGGTAATTGATTCTGACGGCACAAGAAATCTTCAGAGACTTTATAATGATATACCTCAGTCCGTAATCTTCCCCAGACCAGACCACAAAAAAAATAAAAAAATGTAACGAATATCTATCAATTCCATGCTGAGAAGAAACATCTTCTTCCCACTTTGAATCTGACCTGGGCCCGGCCATGTATTGCAAAACGGCATCATGGGATTACTACCGGAAGTCCTCAATATTCCGTCTGTGTATGGCTATTTAATAATAGACGATTTTCGTTTCCAATGCTACAGTAATGTAAGTGGAATGTGTCAATAAAAATGAAACATATAACATATTGGTATGTTGAGCGAATCATTTTCATGCTATTTGAAATTCTTAGTCATCTTGAACATTGAAATTTGTTTGCCCCTTTTCTTTAAGGAATATATCCAGCATTACCCCCGCTTGAAGACATTGATTTCTCCCTATTGAAGGAGGAGGTATGTGTATACATCCAATATGAAAGGCATACATACAGCAAGGAATGGGGTTTGAGAGGAATTGAGGGAGTGGGGGGAAGGGTGGCCTTTAAGAAAGGAGCTTCGTATTTATTTTAATGACTTTATAGTGAGATTATCTCCCTTCATTATAACACTAATATTTACTTTATTTTTTCATTATCTCCATTCATGGTGATGATGCCATACACCTTTGTCAGATTATTACGGAATTAATGCTTTAGTGAATGTTATCATAATAATTTTCCAATGTTTAGTTTTAGTCCATCAATCAAAAGTTCAAATCTACTTGAAAATACCAGATCACAAATGATGTTTTGTTGACTACGCTTTGGCAGACCTACCAGCATAACATCAAGAGAGAACAGTTTTTCCTCTCTTACTAATAGAACAAGTGACGTAAACATTGCATAACGCCACTCTCTGTGTTGTGATTCACGAACCTTTCGAAAGCCTTAATAATCATGTATTGGGCTGGACAAACTTCTCATTGGGTTATCTCCCTTTATTGTGATATTTTCACTCTTATTATGATATACATTGTCAGATTATCTCCCCTTTAATGTGACACCATATATTATTTTTGCATTGTACCCTTTTGTGATGTGAGGATTTTCACTGTGTGTAACTTTTCAGCTTTGTCAACCTATATTTCCAGGAAGAGTGGTGTTTGCTATTCAACTATGTGTGGCCATTTCCAGATGTGATTACGGACACTGTAGATGACCTTAATACTGAGAGGTCAAAGGTCACCGTTGACATCCATACACATACGGTAAAGATTATGTTTTGTCCCGAATGGCATAGATTTTATTGCAAAGAATTTTGGGTCAATATTCCATGCAACCTAGATGTTCATATTGAATCCATTAAAATCAAGTTTAGGTGATCCATTGAGATAAATTGATCACAACGCATGTACGACATTCGCAGTCTTTGGAGAATGAAATTGTGTACAACAAAAAACCAAGATATTTGGTGAGCACCTGTGAACAAGTTAATAACATGTCCTGTCTCAGAAAGTTAATGACATGTCGATCTCAGAAACTCAAAGACATGTCATGTCTCAAAATGTTACTGACATGTCGTGTCCAAGAAAGTTGATAACATGTCATGTTTCAGAAAGTTAATAGCATGTTTTGTCTCAGCAACTTAATGACAGGTCATGTCTCGAAAAGTTAATGACATGTAAGGCCTCAAATTGGTAATGATATGTCATGTCTCAGAAAGTAAATGGCGTGTTGGGTCTCAGAAAGCTAATGACATGTCTCAAAAAGTTGATAGCCTGCCATGTTACGGAAAGGTTATAGCATGTTGTGTCTCAGCAACTTAATGACAGGTCATGTCTCGAAAAGTTAATGACATGTCAGGACTCAAATTGGTAATGATATGTCATGTCTCAGAAAATTAAAGACATGTCATGTCTCAGAAAGTAAATGGCATGTTGGGTCTCAGAAAGCTAATGACATGTCTCAAAAAGTTGATAGCCTGCCATGTTACGGAAAGGTAATAGCATATTGTGTCTCAGCAACTTAATGACATGTCATGTCTTGAGAAGTTATGACATGACGGGCCTCAGAAAGGTAATGATGTATCATGTCTCAGAAAATTAATGTCATGTCAGTCTCAGAAAGTAAATGGCATGTTGGGTCTCAGAAAGCTGATGACATGTGTCTCAGACAGTTAATGAAATGTCATGTCTGAGAAATTTAAAATAATGACATATTGTGTCTCAAGAAATTTAATAACATGTCATGTCTCTGAATATTAATGACCTGTCATGTCTCAGAAATTTGAATTAATGACATGTCTTGTCTCAGAAAGTTAATAATATGTCGTGTCTCAGAAAGTTAATGACCAGAAAAAGGAACAGAAGTAATGGAGCTATACCAGTATAGCCAAGTCCAACAAACTTACTGGTCAATTTATTCCATCTTCTTCTGTATTTTCAGGTTTGCAACTTTCTGATGTCTTTGAGTCAACAGATCAGCTCTTACTACAGTCGTATACATGTCCTAGGGGTAAGTCTATTCCATGGTGCCATCTATACCATTGTGACATTGTCTTATTACAGTGTCTCTTTCTGCATATTATACATGTATAGTACGGGTTTAAGAACATATATGTGAGTATGGGGTTGGGGGGAGACTGGCAAGTCATCACTCAGTTAATATCATGTTGGACACAACTTTGACCAGATTTTCTAACCTTGTATATCTTCAGGAATCCCGCGTTCATCTACATCAGCTGATGTATGCCAGATTATACCTACTCAAGGCTGTTCATCAGGTCATGAAGAATGGACTGACCCTTTTGGACCTACTTCCTTTATCACAACTGTAGTCCCTGTTGTATGCTAGATTGTACCTACTCAATGCTGTTCACCACATCATGAAGAATGGACACCCTTTTGGACCTACTTCCTTTATCACAACTGTAGTCTCTGTTGTATGCTAGATTGTACCTACTCAAGGCTGTTCACCACATCATGAAGAATGGACTGACCCTCTTGGACCTACTTCCTTTATCACAACTATAGTCTCTGTTGTATGCTAGATTGTACCTACTCAAGGCTGTTCACCAGGTCATGAAGAATGGACTGACCCTTTTGGACCTACTTCCTTTATCACAACAGTAGTCTCTGTTGTATGCTAGATTGTACCTACTCAAGGCTGTTCACCACGGCATGAAAAATGGACTGACCCTCTTGGACATAAATCCTTTATCACAACTATAGTCTATATGCTAGATTAAATATTCAGTAACAAGCAGCAAGAACATGCCGTACCATTGCCAGCAAGAATGTTCACATATCCCACATCGCACGTAATATATTCCGACTTCAGTTGTAATCGCATTTCATTTTACTGCACATAAACCAATTTCGCCTGCGATCTTATCACATTCAAACAGACCAAGTCCCATCAGCCTGGTATTATGTCCCATTTTCTGCATTTCTTTGCCATTGTTAGGAGGGCTTGAATTCTCACGAACGGACCGGACGGAAGCGAAAGGCATTAGTGGCGCGACCTACTGACATATCTTGCAAAGATATATATAATTCACACGGACAAGCACGGAAGTGAATCTTAGTGGCGCGACCTTCAGGCAGATACTGCTGAACGCAATACCAGTCGACGTCTTGTCGTTAAGAATGCGTATGCCGAATTCCAGAGGAATCCAACAAAGCATTTCAAAGTTGTCGCTTGCAGCACGGAAGATCGGAATGAACACCCGGTGGCACCACCTACAGGAAGATCTTGCTGAAACGCAATACCAATCTGAATCAACATCTTCTCGCAAACACCAATGCAGAATTTCGGATTGATAAGATGAAGAGTTTTGATTTTATCTTTTGCAAAGACAGAATTCGGATGGACTGATTGGCGCCATCTAGAGTGTCGCCATCTACAGGGAGAGCTCGCTGAAACACAATACAAATCGAAACGAGGCTTTGCGACAAGAAACGCATATGCTGAATTTTTTAGAAATGTGACGAAGCGTATTTTGTCGCTTGTGAAAGGAATAATTCGCCCGAACGGATGTCAACGAAGTCGTGCCACCTACTGACAGATCTTGCTGAAGCGCAACACCTGTTGACATCTTGTGGCAAGGAACCCACATACCAAATTTCAGAGGAATCTGACGAAGCGTTTTGAATTTATCGCATGGGAAGACCTATAATTCGCACGGACAGGCATGGAAGGATTAACCCCTGCTACCTTCAAGCAGATCTTTCTAAAACGTGATACCAATCGACGTCTTGTCCCATGGAATGCATATGCTGAATTTCGGAGGAATCCGACAGAGCGTTTCAAAGTTATCGCTTGCGAAGAATTCACACGGGCACAGCGGACATCCACAGAAGGATGGAACGAACTCTAGTGATGCCACCTTCCGGCAGATCGTGCTGAAACGCAATATCAATCTAGGTCTTGTCGCAAAGAATGTATATGCCAAATTTTGGATGAATTCGACAAAGGGTTTCAAAGTTAACGCTTGCGAAGATTTTGAGATGGAATGGATGGAACGAAACCCATTTTGAATTCCTGTGACCTCATCGCGGCTGGGAACAGAATTTAGGATTTTCTTGGGTTCCGTATCAGCAGTGGATAGGCATAGGGTTTATTTCAATGCAAATTCTATATGTTATCAGACGATGATGTATTCACAGAGGAATTCACTGGGTTGGTGCTGATGATGTAATCTGTCTTTCGAAATCATGGTGCTGAAACAGGTGCAAGTGGTTTCCCTGTATCTCTGTCATCCTCTACAACTTCCTCACTACAAGGTTCAACTGAGTGTTCATGCTATCGACCTCATGTCCACCATCCACAGAAAGAACGAGAGATCCTGAAGGATCTTGGCGCCCACCATTGTCTGATAATTGTAAGCTAAAGACAAGAGGATCTTTTTGTCCATTGTTACTAAGAACAAACGATTGATTTGTAATTTTGTTTGCAGAATTTCGAATTTGAGCGAAAAAGATCAAAAAAGGGACACTGGAAAACACCAAGATATTATCTATCTAAAGGTTCAGGAGTTTCAAGATTTCTAGAAACTGTACTTGATGTCGGTTGTTATAGTACAAGTGCAAAGCAAAGTTAGTTTGAAAGTGAATGTCCGGAGGATCCTTCGTTTTCGTTTTGTAGTATTATTTTTTTTGCACGTGTCATCATTGGGTACTAATCTCTTTGACACTTTGGTATGAGCCCTGATTATCTCCCTTGGATCGAAACACGCAGTAGTCTACAGTTGTCGAGTTGTGACATTGTTTCACAAAAGTGACGTCCCTTCGGCAGACAAAACGGTGGGGCAGTTCACTTTCAACGGCATGGACTAAAGTAAACTGATTTAAAATTTGAAGAAATACATTTTAATTCGGAATCATTTGAAATCCTTGATATAGAAGGTGAAAGTATGGATATTCTCTATAGTCAATATATAGAATATGCCCCATCGTTTGATAAGCCGACTCTTGTGATGCAACATCACAACTCGGGAATACAGTATTAATTTGAAGCGTAACTTGGATTTTCGAATCGGAACAAAAAAGTTTCATTGGGAAATCCAAGATGGCCGCCTTGGACCAGAAAAGGTATCTTGCACAACTAAATCCCAAGGGGAACCTGTGTACCAAATTTGAGAAAAATCCATGCAGTAGTTCCTGAGAAATCGCGATAAAGTTTCATGGGGAGAACTAAGATGGCCGCCTGGTGGCCATATTGGATTTTCAAATCGGACCGAAAAAGGTGTCTTGCACAACTAGACCCCAAGGGAAACCTGTGTACCAAATTTGAGAAAGATCCATGTAGTACTTCCTGAGAAATGACGATAACTATGTTTCATGGGGGAAATTCAAAATGGCCGCCTGGTGGCCATATTGGATTTTCGAATCGGACCGAAAAAAGTATCTTGCACAACTGGACCACAAGGGGAACCTGTGTACCAAATTTGAGAGAGATCCATGCAGTACTTCCTGAGAAATCATGATAAAGTGTCATGGGGAAAACTAAGATGGCTGCCTGGTGGCCATATTGGAGTTTCAAATCGGACCGAAAAAGGTATCTTGCACAACTAGACCCCAAGGAAAAACTGTGTACCAAATTTGAGAAAGATCCATGTAGTACTTCCTGAGAAATGACGATAACAATGTTTCATGAGGAAATCCAAGATGGCTGCCTGGTGGCCATATTGGATTTTCGAATCGGACCAGAAAAGGTATCTTGCACAACTAAATCCCAAGGGGAACATGTGTACCAAATTTGAGAGAAATCCATGCAGTAGTTCCTGAGAAATCGCGATAAAGTTTCATGGGGAAAACTAAGATGGCCGCCTGGTGGCCATATTGGATTTTCAAATCGGACCGAAAAAGGTGTCTTTTCACAACTAGACCCCAAGGGAAACCTGTGTACCAAATTTGAGAAAGATCCATGTAGTACTTCCTGAGAAATGACGATAACTATGTTTCATGGGGAAATCCAAGATGGCTGCCTGGTGGCCATATTGGAGTTTCAAATCGGACCAGAAAAGGTATCTTGCACAACTAGACCCCAAGGGGAACCTGTGTACCAAATTTGAGAAAGATCCGCGCAGTACTTCCTGAGAATTCACGATAAATTTGAGAAAGATCCGCGCAGTACTTCCTGAGAATTCACGATAAAGTTTCATCGGGAAATCCAAGATGGCTGCCTGGTGGACCGAAAAAGGTATCTCGCACAACTAGACCCCAAGGGGAACCTGTGTACCAAATTTGAGAAAGATCCATGTAGTAGTTCCTGAGAAATCGCGATAACAAAGTTTCATGGTGAAATCCAAGATGGCCGCCTTGTGGCCATATTGGATTTTCGTATCGAACCAAAAAAGTTATCTTGCACAACTAGATCACAAGGGGAGCCTGTGTACCAAATTTGAGAAAGATCAATGAAGTAGTTCCTGAGAAATCGCGGTAACAAAGTTTCATGGGGAAATCCAACATGGCCGCCTTGTGGCCATATTGGATTTTCGAATCGGACCGAAAAAGGTATCTTGCACAACTAGACCCCAAGGGGAACCTGTGTACCAAATTTGAGAAAGATCCATGAAGTAGTTCCTGAGAAATCGCGGTAACAAGAATTGTTTACGGACTGACGACGGACGACGGACGGACGGACGACGGACCATGGACGAAAAGTGATTTGAACCATCTGGTGATGGTGGGCTAAAAATTCCTCAAAAAATGAAGGCAAATTTTAAATCAACTGGACAATTTCTGATGAGATTTTGAGAAAGAAACAACGATTGTTTATTGACACTTTTTTAAACTCCGTATTATGTTAACAATATGGAATGTGATTATTATACATTAAACCGTAAAAATTGTTATTAATATAAATAAATTGTTTTCGAATGTATATGATTGTCTATCTGGCAATAAAATTGGCAGAATCGTTCTATACAGTATAGGAAAACCTATTATAGCATATTTATTTCGTCCCAATAAATTAATAATGAATTTGAACTTCGTATATTCTAACATCGGATTTGTGTTTTCTTATGTGTTCAGCTGTTCATTTCTTTATTGTGTTTCTTATATGCCGGGGGTAAGTCAAAGACGGAGTACGTAAAAGCAGGCGAAGTGTGGGTAGGGCAGAGAGAGTCCGACTCGGGTTTGTCTCCCACTGGGCGCACATTGGTTTTGGCAGGTGACTTTACCGCTTCTTTCCGTTTAGCTGCAGCTTCACGTCTCGAAATCTTGAAAGTGAAGAAAGAAAATGACAAGGAAAAGCCATTAATGTAAGGGTTTAAATAATTAAAATACTCAGAGGCGAGGTTGATCAGTTGTATGCCCGTATATAGTAAGCATTGAATGAATGGCATGTTGAAATGATACAAATTATTCAATCGACGACGAACTTATTTTACAATGAAAGTCAAATATCTGAGGATAGCGAGAGGTCGAACATTATTGATATCACTGAAGAACAGAGCGAATTGCGAGTTATAACCGAGAGTATATTGCTGGTTTCTGTAACCCGAATGCTGCATTCCGTTTCTGTTATTTTGGGCAAAATGCGTTTTATTTTTAGCACATTCTTGTTAGCAATTTCCCAATGTCTGAGATAACCAGCCTAAATGGCCGTGAGAAAAGCCACATCATTAGTAGTAAAGAAAGCGTAAATTAAGCCCTATGGGCGCACTTAACCAGTAGACTTAACCAGTTCAGTCGGAAATAAACAGTGGCGTCCTCTCTTTGTTACCAATAGTCAAATGATATTTAATGCAACCCTGTTTTATCCATACATCTCAAAGAGAATGCTTGTACCATTGCAAAAAATGCCATTTATGTAGTAAAAAACTGAAACCCAAGCAATCCCCCTTTAAAATTGCTTCAATTCTTCTGAAAAATTCTTAAAAAGTATTCGGCCTATTTTCCAGAGATACCTGTAAGAGCGATTTCAATGAAATACACTGTCTCGTCTTCCACGTCGCATGACCAACAGGGACATTGGCCTACCAGTTTTTGTCAAATTTTTATTCCGTGCATGAGACATAATTTTCACGCTCACCAAAGGCACATAACTGAGGCCATTGAAACGTTACCCATGGATCCCGGCTGATCTGTCGGCCAACCCAGTCATCAATTCGCATATGTTCGTTTGAATTTTTTGAACAGAATTTTAGACTTGGAAGCAGGAAAAAATCAATATTTATGTCAACTGAGGCTAAATCCTGTGGCATGAATATGTTATTTATTCCAAGACCTGCAAAGTTAGTGAAATTTGTAGAATGTTTGCAGAATTTCTTTCCACAGTAGCCCTAAGTTAAGTTTTGCTGTCTGAATAATTATAAGAAGGGTATATTTATCAGCAACTACAAACTACATTACCTTCTCTGAAATCAGAGAGGCTCCATTCTAATGGAATTATGGTGCGCATCCTATACGCATACGGAAGGAACGCTTCTGGTTTGCGCGCACTTGTGGTTGCGGATACCTACGCTGATAAACAGCTTGTATCACTGACGTCCCTTCTCTCTAATAGGGACGTCAGTGATACAAGCTGAATAGTATGAGCGTAGCGGATACCAAGCTTCCGGTCACGTGATTTCCGCTGAACAAGTCTTGACAATCTTCTAAGATAGGGTGGAGTGAGCAATATCTCGGTAATTTCCCACTGGTTCGGTACTGATTGGTGCAGTAGAGAGCAAGTCTTTGACTGTGAACTGCACAGACGCAACCGTAAACGAGACGCTTTACTGGCGACGAGATGGGTGAGAGACATGGGGGGTTTCACCCAACAAGACTATTGGACACAGGCATGCACCACAGGTGAGTGTTAGTAGGACTCTATGGGTGCGCATGTGCAATAGAAAGTGGGACGCTTTACGGAGAAAGAGAGAGGAGAGAGACATCGGGGTATCATCCAATGATACTCCTGGAGACAGGCATGCGCCAAAGACTCACGTGGGGGAATATGAGAGCAAAGGCGGAACCGGAAGTGAGACACTTCACCGAGAACGAGTGGGTTCAGAGTTTAACTGAACGAGATTCCTCGATCAAGGTATATAACACAGAGTAGTGTGGGTAGGGAAGTATGGGTGCGAATCGGGACGCTTTACCAAGAACGAGACCGGTGCGAGACATCAGAGTTTCACTCGACGAGACTTCTGGATACAGGCATGCACCACAGGATATTGTGATCAAGGCATGCACCACAGGGAATTGTGTGTAGGAAAGAATGGGTGCTCATGCGCAACCAAAAGTGGTAGACTTTAACGAGAAAGTGAAGGGAGCCAGATATCTGGATTTCAGCCAACGAGACTTTTGGACTCCAGCTTGCCAAATAGGGTTGTGTGGATACGGGAGTTTAGGTGCGCTTGCGCAATCGCAAGTGGGGCGCTTTATCAAGAACAAGAGGGGTGTGAGACTTCGGATTTGACCCAATGAAACACATCCACCCAGGCATGCGAAAGAGGACTAGGTGTCTACCTACACCCTTATACACTATCCTGGAGCGGTGGGTAGTGTACCGAGGGCATTGGCCCACCACCTGTCGCTGTTTTTACCGCCATCGTCCTGTACTGGATCTGTACAATTTCTGGTTAGTCGAAAACACCAGTGTGGTTCACTATGTCAATACCATTTTTAACAATCAAGTCACGGCTTCCGTTTGAATCTCGCCTTCGACTATTTGTCACGGCAAAGGAGGCGGGCGCAACGAAGCGCAAGCCTGGGATACCTTGTACGGTCCGAAACTTCAACACGCACTGAAGTATGCATTCCAATGAGGGGAGAGCGTGCGAAACAGTAAAATCAAGGGCAAGTTCGAGAAGAGGTAGCCCCCCCAACTGAAGGTATGAGCATTTTCTGATCAAACGCCGAGTACAACGCCACCGCGGGTATATGAACAGGAAGACCTACAAGGGTAACTGCTGGAGGGGACGTTTTACGAGAACGAATTACAATCTGTGGTGAAATCAACAAAGGATTACTACACTGTGGAACGAATGCTGAAAATCGAACGACGCCGAGGCAAGACGGCGCACTTGGTGAAGTGGCAAGGCAATTCGCAACCTACTACCAGCGGATCCTAAACATCTCGTGGTCCCATACAAGATTTACGAGAGCAAGTTACCACGCCTAAGGATACGACGCCAGTCATGTACACCCGGTGTCGACATCCTTTCGCCCACCTCATTGCGGGATCAATGAGGTACAGAAACTCGTTCGACACGCCGATAGCATGATTACCTCATGTATCGCCCGAATCATGCGGTGTTACGGAGAATGACAGGCTTCGCATTCGACGATGCCCATCGTCACCAAAGTGGAATCCTTGGCGAAACAGGACTTCTGTTTGTCGTCGCCGATGATCTCATGGTGAAAATCGATGCTCTTTTACCAAAGGCATGTACCATCGGGCGGCTCAGCATCATCAACATCGTGCAATTTTTTTTAATAAAAACAAGAAGCACCAGATCATCAGTTTGAACTCTCAGCGAAAGAAACCACTTGGACCTGGCGAAAAAATGTAGCCCAGGTGCACCCAGTTTGCAAACATTGAAGATGAGGCAACCCCTCAACGTGGTCCGGACAAATAGGCTTGGGGCGGACCCCGAGCTCATGGGTTGATTGTATCAGATTGATCATAACGTTTTAAAGGAGAACGTTTCACTAAAAGCGTCCAGTCCGTCATTCAAGGCTCAGCCATCATCCATTACAGAATTACCGCGTCCATAACCCAAAGACTTAATTCACATAACAGAATTAGCGCCAAATTAAAAAAAAAAAAGTTTGCAAAGATGCCTGCAAGATATCATGATGTTTCAAAAATGTCAAATCCGTATCTGACTCGGGCATAAGACAGGCTTCAATACACTGGTACAAAGGCGAGTTTCACAAGTGCAGAACAGAAAGATTTTAGAGAAGATTTCACGGTGCCATCTTAGCGCCATTGGCCGCCTCCATGCTAGGTCCGTGTTGGGTGGACTCTTGGTTTCGATGATGGAGCATACAAAATATTGGCTCTGGCCGAACCACGTCTGCTTCAACCCCTGCCATCTCCGTACCCGATCCCACCTACTGTGAAGAAGTTGAACACGCTCGATGACGACATGAACCAGATTTTACAACGACGGGATTTAAGCGGTATTGAGACAGTACAACAGTACAATCCTACCCGCCTCGTTCCAGAGGAGGCGTGGTGTGTTGCTGGAGCGGTTGAAAACAATCCTAACATGTCGTGGAACGAGAGAGAGGAAATTGGTCCAGAACCGAGTGGTCCCCCGCTCCCACATGGTGAATTTCTTGACAAGGTATCACTAAAGGGAGGACAGGCCTGTGCACAAGGGATGAAACACATGTACGTCCTATACGAACTGGCGGGGAATCCTCAGCGATGATCTGGATGCAGCAGCAGCAGCAGCAGCAGACGCCCATCAAACCGCCCAAACATCACGCCGATCGAGATGTCTGACACGCACCCACGCAGCATGTCCTTCACGATGCTGACCACAGGCCTTCCCGCGTTTGGGACGGGTATATTCAAGCGCAGGCGTGATGAGAAAATGCTTGGTCATCATGATTTACCTCACACTTCCCAGTAATTAATAGGTCGGCTGAGATTTCCCAACATCTTAACCCATTACCTCAGGCAGCTACCGCACCCCTTACATCTCCCTGTGCGTTGAAAGTGTGGCCGACTGAATATGCAGTACGGCCGTACACGAGGTCGTGTACGAGGGCAACGCCTATAATTCGCTCTCCCTGAAAGCTAGTACCATACGCTCAAAATAGTAAATCAGACTTTGTCCGATTTCATGAAGGGCAGGCCTTCAGGTGGTAGAAGTATATTCTCGTCTGAGGTTTACTTGCATATGGAGTACGACGATTAGAACTGCAAATTTCGGGTGACATACAAATCCAATGTGACCGTACACTTAAGCAAGATGTTGCGTTTAATTACGTCAGTGGGACTAAAGGCAAATGTCGCTGAGCGTAGTGTTAAAAGGCCCAGCGCTTGAACAGAAACATGGGGTTCCATTTCTAACCTAGATGGTATAGCAGAGCCAATCAGTGGACTGGAAAAGTAACCAACTAGAGACCTAGGATGGGACGAAATGTGGACAATCAGCATCCCAGAAAACAAACCAATGGAAGAGCTCTGCAATGAAATAGAGCTAATGAAATCGTCCCGCAGCTCAAATACATGATTTGGAGCGGGAATTCCAGTTCAAACTTTTGATGGTCAAGTATCATGGCTAGTTTTGGTTGCAAGAGAGGAGGATGGGTTGAACAAACAAAGAAGATAGTTCGAGGCATGGGTAAAGAAACAGTTTTCCTCCTAGATAAAGACCAGCAGGACAATGAGATTGTTCATTGGGGTATCCGGTGACCGAAACAATCTCCAGGTGATCTTGAGAGACAGAAGTCGATGTTGTGCAAAACTGATGATGGGGTGTATAAACCCGAAAGAGTGAAGTCTATCCATCTGCACTGCGGGGGAGAGATCTAACCACCACGAGAGTATCGGTACTATTCGACATCAACCGGGTAATATGTCGGCCATGCCTGCAATGGATTCTCACCAAACAGCGAGAAAAACACTCTAAGTCCCTTTTGAGAGCCAACAATTCTTTTCGAAAGAGGTACGTGATACGTATTGTTGTGGTTTAAAAAAAGGCTACCTTGACACTTTTATGCACGACACATTGGGATAGAATATTGCCCACATCTCCACATCTCCTCAAATACTCCCCTCACACCCGAGCAAACCCTTCTCTACTACTCATGCACATACCAGTGGACCTACAGCAGCCTGGACCCTGTACGCAGCGAGAGCACATAACCCCAACATGCCCACCTCTACTGGCTAGCGTATATGGGTGTACCTTTCACCCACCTGAGTGCACATCCGTGCGACTGTGCGTTCTCTACTACTGTCCGACTGTGCATAAACTAAATTTATGCTTTATCTAATACTCACGTTCCCAGCGTCTGAGAAGTACCAAACATTATTGGAATAACGTTACACACATAATAAAATATTACGGACCATGTACCCTCACCTTGGTATTGGGGATATTAACCAATCCAATATTTGGCAGGAATCTGAGAATCTCTTGTAGCGTGAATATTTTGCTCTTCTGTGCCAGTGATCCAGGCTGGGATAAATTCCTAGGCGTACGAGACTTCTTTCTTCTATAGGACTTATGCGGTCCAGCATGCTTGGATACGACAGACTTGTGCGGGTAGGTGGCTGTAAGCAAATGAATACCGGTATATACATGTAGCTCATATGGCAAAACGGTTTATTGCAAAAAAACGTAGAAGGGTGTTTAGCTCGCGTCAACAGACAACAATGTAGGCAATGCGCTGGGTTTAGAGACAGAAACGTGATAGGATCGGTATGCATAGGGGGAAGGTGACAGGATCGGAATGCGTTAAGTGGAGGTGAGGACTTCGGCTGCTTTGAGGGAAGGTATTAATCTTGTAATGTTTTGAGGAAAGTTCATCGGCTTGAATCTGTTGAAGAACGACGATGTTCTTGAATGGTTCTTTGAGGAAATGTGATTCCAGGCGTGGTGGGTTTGGAATGATTTGAGGTAAGGGGATGGGTTTGGGATGGTGTGCATAAAAATGATGGGAGAGCTTCGAACGGATATGATACTACCCTTATTGCATCAGCTTGGATTTCCAGCTAAGGGTCTTTGTCTGTTTGACATATTGCAGCAGTGTTTTATTTCCACCCATCAATGGTCGTGTGCTGTCCAAGGCAGCGCAGACAGAGACCACTCCATGTCTGGGTTTCAAAATAATGATAAAACAAAATGGTTGTAGGATATGAATATGGTTCTTAAAACAGACGCTGGAGGGTTAACAGACGCTGGAGGGTTAACAGACGCTGGAGGGTTTTTGCTTCTGCTGTCTTAGACTAAACAAAACCACTTATGGGAAGAAATAATGACTGCTGCAATGTGTCAAATAGACCATCAGCTGAAAGTCAATGCTGATACAGTGAGTGTAGAATACCCATCCAAATCTGATTGACACCAATTCAGTAGTTTGTCATTGAGTATTGCCGTTTTCGATTCTTGATACTGTAACCGAAGATCATGGATCAACAGACTAAATACTTTGGTGGAAAAAGACATAAACATTGTTTATTTACCAGTTGACTTGGATAGAAGACTGGACACTTTGAAGCTGCCGTCTGTAATCAATGAGCAATGACCCATTCCTGTCGTGAGGCTGCTCCTCCTTGGGGTACTGTGCTCACTGCGACAAGAGTCAAGAACCGTCCTACTCTTCCTGCAATTGTACAAAAGGTCAAATTTAGAGTAGATCGTATCAGTCAAGCATGTGATCTGTTTATTTTGTTTTGTCGTCATCGTCATATGCCATATCAACTTACAAGTTTACCTATATGTTGTCATTACAACTGTTATCACATACATGTACTAGTATTTTTTCAAACCAACATCTTTTCCCGCGATAAATAGCTTAAATTACCTTTTAGCTTTGGCACGACTACGGTTAGAATATAAACTCCCGGTAATACTCGAACTGTTCCAGTATCTCGGTGATCCTTTGTTGGGATTGACCGATTCCTGACTCGGAGCAAGCTCGCTGCTGTCTTCTGAAGCGATGGTTTGATTTGTATTCATCCGCGACTGTTTCGCCTCAGACAAATTCGACTCCTCGGCACTAGCGTCTTTCGATAAATTTTGTGGACGTCCCGCTCTCAAATGATCCGATGGTGCCAACTTGATCCCATCCAATCTGATAGTATCTTCAGAGATTTTCAGTGGACTTCGTTTGGTGATTTCCGGATCATCTGTCAGTATTCTCGTCAATGGAGGCAGGGATGAAGGATTCTGAACCAATTTTTTTGAGCCTGGAAAGAAGACGTTATTACTGTACATCCCTCATGATCACTGAAGAATACAGGTGCCTGTGCTGGTAGTATCATTTTGAGTATAATCGAGTCTTCAAATTATTTTCCAACTTAAAATGTTATATTTGACAATGAGGTGGAAGTTAATTTTTTTAATATCGATACACGCACATATATTCGACGTTCACTCTCCCAGAACTAAGATGTGTTGATGTTGGTAAAAACGTTACTTGAATTCTTACTTCCAGAATTGAGCCAGTCTTCAAGCGCTGGTTTACGTTTTGGGATGCTTTGGTCACTGATTGAGTCATCTTCGGCTGTTTCCGTCTTCTGACTGACTTCCACAGTTGCTGATGGGGATGTCAAATAAAAGATATCTTCTCCAGTTGCAGTTTGGCGTTGTCTCCTCCCACTCTCACTGGTTATTGGTGCACCTTTCTTAGTATACCTGAAATAATGACATTCTTCGTATTCCGAAGAGTTATCTTCGCTTGGTTTTCGTGTTATATCCTTAAATCTTCCACCAGATGGCGTCATTGACTTCGATTTCCTTCTCTCGATGACGTGTATCTTCTTTGACTTTCCGTTGTTTCGCATCCATTTGTCGTAGCGTGTATCGGAAATGGGCGTAAAGAACATATAACTCTGTCTACGGAACGGTGTTGGGGTTGTCTCGTACAGAACGCCTACAAAATATGAGATGGTGCTCATTCAAAGCAAGCACGCGCTGGATTCGAATTATAAGAAAAGAGGCACATATTTGGTCCCATAATGCTTTCCGGAATCGGTGCGGACGGACACACAAACAGGAAAAAAGTCCAAACCAACAATTCCCTGCCCAGCCCTACAGGGCGAACGTGATTTAGTGTGTTTAAAATTCAATGTGAGTTATTCACCACTGATATTGTTGAATACGTGAATATATACAGGTCACGTAATTCACAGAGGATTCCATAATATCACAGTCTGAACACGGTCTGAATGTGAGTGCATACATCTCACAAGCATAAGTTCCAAAAGAAAGAATGGTTTCACCATTGAATTACAGCTGTACGATACTTCAACGCGTCTTTTGAAATCCTGATAATTATTGTAACCTTCTCAACATTCTAATGTCAAATACGCACTCGTAATTTGGCCGTGTATTAGCCACTTTATGCGATATTATGCGATAACTGTGAAATATACCTTTGCGCCTTGTAGAAGCCTGTGTATCTTTCTGTCGTGTGTCCATCTCCGTCCAGTAAACATCTGAGTCGGCAGTCATCCTCTTCGACCATTTCTGCGACAGCTTCTTTCCTCTCATGGCTTTCTTGGGCTGTTTGAACTCTTCCAGTGGACTGGTACTGGTGGTGGCGTCCTTATAAATGATTTCGTGGGACGTTCTTGTTTCCGTCATAGTTTGAACCGACTGGGTATCATCCGAGGTGCTGCTGCAGGTGGCTTGTCGTTCAACCTGTGACGGTATGTTCCTAAGGTTGCACGTGCAGGTGGACGACGTCTCTCTGCTGTAGGGATACGCCTGAGAGCTTGAGTAGAAAGTGAGAGCGTCAGAAGTGTTCTGAGTGCTTCTGTAGACGACAGTTTGGCTCTCAGATTTTACTGAACCTTTCTCTTCTTCGCTGTCACTGAACACTGGGACAGCTGTCGACGACGTGTCATGAGTGGATTGTGTCTGAGACGAAGCTGACATCACCGGTGAGGAATGGTCGAAAGATGACGGAGATCCGGTGGCTCCCGTGTCAGTTAAGACTCCTTCAGATGGAACCTTATTGGTAGAAGTTTCACATTCCCCAATTTCTGTGCCGGATGGAGTCTTTGGAGATGAAGTGGTGGACTGAAGGAAGACGTCGCTCCCGTTGGCGACTTCTGCTGGTGGCGGAAATGATTCTAAAAGATAAATGCAGAGTGAGTCAATGTTTTTCACAGACCACATATCAACATCAGATATTAGTCTGTTGGCACTTCTAGTCGGGCCCCTCGAGTAACCGACTAGGACAATAATGAAGCTGAGCCTGTCCTTCCTCGATCAACTCAATAAAACTACAGGTGTCGTGATTCCCTAACACCGTACAATAGACATTATCAAAAATACTAGTAGCCATCAACAGCTCTTGTCCCACAGGCTGCAAATGACGTCAATGCATTTACTAGATAACAACGCCATCTAGCTGTGTAAATTGGTCCATTTCCATTGTTATCCGTTCTGCATGGCATACAACTCGCTTAAGATAACGGTGCTATTCGTTTAGAGACATATCTGGTTCGGATAACTACGTTGTAAAATTTACTATATATACATGGAACACAAATGCGTTCGTGGATTAGAGATCGTAAAAAGTGAGACCGGATGTTTCCATCCGCACTAAAACCAAGATTACCTCTCTCCTAGGTAACACTTGAACAGATATTTGGGCCAGTTGTGCTCTTGAAAAGAAAGCCACTGTAAACTACAACCACAACAGATAAACACGGAAGGATTTTTGATCAATCAGATCGCTTGTTTTATGCGACACAGGTATCTCAATTTCATTTTGATTGGACACATTGATCATGTGATGACGTTCTCTTCTTGCTGTTTCAATAATACAGTGAAAATGGGCGAAATTCGGCCTGTGTGCTATCCAAAATGACCTTTGGCTCAAAAAGGAAGTTTGACGCTGTGAAGATGGAATGTTTCTGACCTATACTATCAAACTTGACGTGTAGAGTTGTGAGTTGTGTCCAACGGGATTTCTCTGCTCCCTCCGACAAATACAACAGTAACTCGTGCAGAACATTCGCCTTTCCAGAAAGGGCGAGTTCAGTTTGGAGCCATTTCGGCGCGCATTCGTTTTCCGAAGGAGGTCGAAGCTGTTGGAAACCGGAAGTGCGCGGAGGGTTGATATACCGCAACGATGCCGCATTGCCACCCCACTGATACTACAGTGGTACTGAGAGCTTGCAATTGTCGATTACCGCGCTAAAACAAAAGAAGGATGTTGCTCACTGTGTCTTCCGTTAATATTATTCGGCTTTCTGAATAGCAGTAGAAATCGGCGAAAACGATCGTGGCAGTCAATAAGCATGTACACTGTATTTAATGAATGGATTATTTGAAGATTTTCACCACAGAATAATATATCAAATTATCATTCATTTTTCCCCACAGACGGATACTTGGTGGGAATATATGTTTGATCGATCAGATGACCAGGTGGTGTCGTCGCCATCGTGCAACGGTAAAGGGAACATTGATGGGCAAGAGAAATGAACTGATTGATCAGCGGTGGGAAATATAGGCCATGTCGTCCGTTTGGTGAATGTCAATCTACCAATAAGCATAAGTAAATAATGTTCAATGCCCATGGGAATAATGTCCAGTGTGGAACTCACTGTGTGATTCTCATCTGCAGGAAATCTGTATATGGACCATTGCAAGCCATTTATTGTGCAATCTGTGTTTCGGAAAAAAAACATTCGTGATCCCAGAATAATGTATATGTTTACCGCGGTAATTATGCACGAATGACTGTGCGGTAAGAACTGCGTTTGTATCGCCTTGATACTGCATCGCTACTGCGCGGATACCGCGATGCTATTGCGCCGGTACTGCGCTGGTACTGCATCGCTACTGTACTGCTACCGTTTCCCTACCGCAATAGACTTGACATGTAATGAGAGCGGTACAGTATATGCTACTTACCTCCACAGCTTTTGACATCTTCATAGCCTTGACTTCCTCCCACGTCCGTTCCTGACATGGTGTTCGTGACGGAACTGTATTGGCTCGGTTCTGTGGAGCATTTTTCACTACTACTTGGAGAATTTCTTGTATCTGGCCTGTTGACAGAAATATCCCTCCGCCATAAATCCGGCCTCGTTCTCGGTCTATAGAATTCCTCAAGATTCTCTTCTGGCGCGTGCTCGACAAATGGCGAAGCAGACGACAGCTCTGCATTTACGCTCCAATCGTCAACGTCACGAGTATTGGTGGTTTTCACGTATCTTAGGAATCCTTGAAATGGAAAGTTATTATGGCTAGTATTGCTGTAAACATGGATAGTGGCAACTTGGTAAATATCGCGCATTTATACAATGTGGCGACTGAGAATGGAAGCTTGAACCTCATAGCTTAAACATACCACTGTGATACACAAAATAGAGAGATAGATGGGCAGAGAGAGCACATACTTCTGTGATAGAGAAGCAGAGAGAGGACACATTTCTGTGATGAAGGAACTGAGAGGTAACGTGTGCTAGAAGACAGAGGGCATACGTCTGTGATAGAGGAGTTGAGAGAGGACCTTCCTCTCTGATATAGGAGCAGAGAAAGGACATACCTATGTGATACAGGGGGAGAATGGGGACATACCTCTGTGATAGAGCAGATAGGGGTCCTGTCTCTGTGATAGAGATGCAGACAGAGGACATAATTTTGTGATAGCAGAGCAGAGAAAGGATGTATTTCTGTGATAGAGGAGACGAAGAGATGATATATCTCTGTGGTAGAGGTGAGGAGAGAGGACCCACATATAGCTTAAATGACGAAAGATAGAGGAACAAAGAGGGGATATGCCTCTGTAGTAGCGAAGCAGAGAGACGACGTTACCTCTGTGATAGAGGAGCAGAACAGGACATACCTCTGTAATAGAGGAGCAGAGGTAGGAGATAACCTCTGTAAAACAAGAGCAGAGAGAGAGAGAGGACATACCTGCTGACACAGAAGCAGAGAAAGGACCTGCCTCTGTGATTGAAGAGCAGAGAGACGACATACCTTTGTGATAAAGGAGCAGACTGAGGACCTACCCCTCTGAAAACTGAGCAGAGAAAGGATCTACCTCTGTCAGAAGATTAGAGGGAAGATATATACCTTTGTGATACACAAGCATAGAGACGACATAGACCTTTAAGAAAGGAGCAGAGAGAGGACCTACCTGTCTGATAAAGAAGGTCCTCTGTGATACAGGAACAAAGAAAGAAACGACCTCTGTGAAAGGAGGCAGGACCTGCCTCTCTGATAATTGAGCAGACAGGAACCCGTGCCCACGGCGCACCAACCTACCAAGGAGGACTAAGGATATATCTCTGTAGAGAGGCAGAGAGAGGGGACTGTGATAGGGACAGAGAGAGGACATACCTTTGTGATAGAGAAGCAGAGGGAGAGGGCATACCCCTGTGATAGAGGGAGAGAGAGTACCTACTTCTGTGATAGGGGGGCAGTGGGAGAGGGCATACCTCTGCCATAGAGGGGCAAAGACAGGATATACATCTGTGAGAGAGGAGCAGAGGGAGAGGACATATCTCTGTGATAGAGGAGCAGAGCGGGGCTGTACATCTGTGGTAGAGGAACAGATAGAGGATATACATCTGTGAGAGAGGAGCAGAACGGGGATATACATCTGTGGTAGAGGAGCAGAGGGAGGATATACATCTGTGATAGTGGAGCAGAGAGGGGATATACCTCTGTGATAGAGGAGCAGAGCGGAAATATACATCTGTTGTAGAGGAACAGACAGAGGATATACACCTGTGATAGAGGAGCAGAGAGGGGATATACATTTGTGATAGAGGAGCAGAGAGGGGATATACCTCTGTGATAGAGAGCAGAGAGCGGATATATATCTGTGATAGCGGGGCAGAGAGAGGATATACATCTGTGATAGAGGAGCAGAGAGAGGATATACATCTGTGATATCGGGGCAGAGAGGGGTTATGCATCTGTGATAGAGGAAAAGAGAGAGGATATACATCTGTGATAGAGGAAAAGAGAGAGGATATACATCTGTGATAGAGGAGCAGAGAGGATATATATCTGTGATAGCGGGGCAGAGAGAGGTTATACATCTGTGATAGCGGGGCAGAGAGAGGATATACATCTGTGATAGAGGAGCAGAGAGAGCATATACATCTGTGATAGAGGAGCAGAGAGAGGATATACATCTGTGATAGCGTGGCAGAGAGGGGATATACATCTGTGATAGAGAGGAGCAGAGAGAGGATATACATCTGTGATAGCGGGGCAGAGAGGGGATATACATCTGTGATAGAGGAGCAGAGAGAGCATATACATCTGTGATAGCGGGGCAGAGAGAGGATATACATCTGTGATAGAGAAGCAGAGAGGGGATATACATCTGTGATAGGGGAGCAGAGAGGGGTTATGCATATGTGATAGAGGAAAAGAGAGAGGATATACATCTGTGATAGAGGAAAAGAGAGAGGATATACATCTGTGATAGAGGAAAAGAGAGAGGATATACATCTGTGATAGAGGAGCAGAGAGGGGATAAACATCTGTGATAGAGAAGCAGAGAGAGCATATACATCTGTGATAGCGGGGCAGAGAGGGGATATACATCTGTGATAGAGGAGCAGAGAGGGGATAAAGATCTGTGATAGAGAAGCAGAGAGGGGAATACATCTGTGATAGAGGAGCAGAGAGAGCATATACATCTGTGATAGCGGGGCAGAGTGAGGATATACATCGGTGATAGAGGAGCAGAGAGGGGATAAACATCTGTGATAGCGGAGCAGAGAGAGCATATACATCTGTGATAGGGGAGCAGAGAGGGGTTATGCATCTGTGATAGAGGAGCAGAGAGGGGACATACCTCTTTGATAGAGAAGCAGAGCGGGGATATATATCTGTGGTAGAGGAACAGAGAGAGGATATGCATCTGTGATAGTGGAGCAGAGAGTGGTTATACCTCTATGATAGAGGAGATGGCACATACGTACTTCTATGGCAGAGGAGGAGATAGCACATACGTGTAATACAAGAGCAGAGAGAGAGAGGACATACATGTCTGATACAGAAGCAGAGAAAGGACCTGCCTCTGTGATAGAAGAGCAGAGAGACGACATACCTTTGTGATAAAGGAGCAGACTGAGGACCTACCTCTCTGAAAATTGAGCAGAGAAAGGATCTACCTCTGTCAGAGGATCAGAGGGAAGATATATACCTGTGTGATACACAAGCAGAGAGACGACATAGACCTTTAAGAAAGGAGCAGAGAGAGGACGTACCTGTCTGATAAAGAAGGTCCTCTGTGATAGAGGAACAAAGAAAGAAACTACCTCTGTGAAAGAGGAGCAGAGACAGGACCTGCCTCTCTGATAATTGAGCAGACAGGAACCCGTGCCCACGCGGCACCCACCTACCAAGGAGGACTAAGTATATATCTCTGTATTAGCGAGGCAGAGAGAGGGGACTGTGTTGGAGACAGAGAGAGGACATACCTTTGTGATAGAGAAGCAGAGGGAGAGGGCATACCTCTGTGATGGAGGGAGAGAGAGTACCTACTTCTGTGATAGGGGACAGTGGGAGAGAGCATACCTCTGTCATAGAGGGGCAAAGACAGGATATACATCTGTGAGAGAGGAGCAGAGGGAGAGGACATACCTCTGTGATAGAGGAGCAGAGCGGGGCTATACATCTGTGGTAGAGGAATAGATAGAGGATATACATCTGTGAGAGAGGAGCAGAACGGGGATATACATCTGTGATAGAGGAGCAGAACGGGGATATACATTTGTGATAGAGGAGCAGAGAGGGGATATACATCTGTGATAGAGGAGCAGAGAGGGGATATACATCTGTGATAGAGGAGCAGAGAGGGGATATACATCTGTGATAGAAGAGCAGAGAGGGGATATACATTTGTGATAGAGGAGCAGAGAGGGGATATACCTTTGTGATAGATGAGCAGAGAGGGGATATACATCTGTGATAGAGGAGCAGAGGGAGGATATACATCTGTGATAGTGGAGCAGAGGGAGGATATACATCTGTGATAGTGGAGCAGAGAGGGGATATACCTCTGTGATAGAGGAGCAGAGCGGGAATATACATCTGTTGTAGAGGAACAGATAGAGGATATACATCTGTGATAGAGGAGCAGAGAGGGGATATACATTTGTGATAGAGGAGCAGAGAGAGCATATACATCTGTGATTGAGGAGCAGAGAGGGGATATACATCTGTGATAGAGGAGCAGAGAGCGGATATACATCTGTGATAGAGGGGCAGAGAGGGGATAAACATCCGTGCATATTTGGATGGGCTGTAGAGCCACTAAAATACTTCGTTTATGTACTTGTCTACATCTGATATTTACATGACGGTTTGTCGTTTTTCCCCTACATTTTTCCTGTTTTTGGAAGTGGTGTTATACAGGTTTTGTTTGGTTGAAAACCACCTGGAGTGAACTGAAAACAGTACTTGTACTGTTCGATGCATGTTTCATTTTGAATGCGCTTATACCCTAACCCATCGTATATGATATTATGCCTTTGAGGCTGAAGAGCCTTAGAATACTTGACGACTCATGTTTGTCAACAGGATACGTGAATATAATGATGCTAGTCATAGGCGTTTAATACTTGTGAGCAAACACATTGAATTATGCAATTTTGAACATGCATAGCTAGATGCGCTGAAGAGCCATTAGAATACTTGGTGCGTTGAAGAGTCATTAGAATACTTGTTGAGCTGAAGGGCCATTGGAATACTTGGTACGCTGAAGAGCCATTAGAATACTTGGTGAGCTGAAGAGCCATTAGAATACTGGGTGAGCTGAAGAGCCATTAGAATACTCGGTTGGCAAAATAGCCAGTTGATATTAAAATTTAGCCTTGGTTTCCATCGAGAATGTGATTGAACATGTTTGGTGTCGTGGAAAGAAAGATGCATAAAGTAATGTGATCTGTGATAACCGCATGAAAGCGGTATTATACATAGATTTGAGTAATAAGACCCTGTTAATATTTACCATGATGTATATTAGTAGTAGTTAAAAGCTAAAAAAGGTCATATTTTGCCGGGGGAGGTAACTCTTGATTCCGACAGGGGACGCCACCAGCTCAAGAGAGCTCCCCCGCAAAAGGGAGGTAACTCTTGATGCACTTTTGTGATTTTTGGCAAATGCCGGGTTATCTTCCCTGATTCGAACATTTGCATATTAAATCTATACGGGAAAATGCCTGTATGGGGTATGGATGGTCCGATTGGGTCGTATGAGGTATCAATGTGAAGCAGTCGTGAAGGGGCATCTGATGGGCTGGGTGTGGGGTTGAAATATCGTCATTCTGCGCATGCGCGGTGGACAAAGGGTATGGAAATAGACGTTTTGGGACCGAGGGGAGCCAATAATGGTCCGATGGAGTCGAGTGAGGTATCAGTGTGAAGCCTATGTGAGGGGGCATCTGATGGGCTGGGTGTAGGGTTGAAATATCGTCATTCTGCGCATGCGCGGTGGACAAAGGGTATGGAAATAGACGTTTTGGGACCGAGGGGAGCCAATAATGGTCCTATGGAGTCGTATGAGGTATCAATGTGCAGCATATGTGAGGGGGCATCTGACGGGGTGGGTGTTACGTGGAACTGACGTCATTCTGCGCATGCGCAGTAGACCAAGGGTATGGAAATAGACGTTTTGGGATCTAGGTGAGCCACTAATGGTCCGATGGAGTTGAGTGAGGTATCAATGTGAAGCCTATGTGAGGGGGCATCCGATGGGGTGGGTCTGGGTTTGGAATATCGTCATTCTGCGCATGCGCGGTAGACCAAGTGTATGGAAATAGACGTTTTGGGATCTAGAGGAGCCCCTAATGGGCCGATGGAGTCGTATGAGGTATCACTGTGAAGCCTATGTGAGGGGGCATCCGCCTGGACTAGTGCCTCGGTCGTTGTCAACATTCTGCGCATGCGCAAACAGGGAATTGTGGGAAAAGTGTATGGGAATAGACGTTTTGGGGTCTGAGTGGGCCACTAGTGGTCCTCTGGAGTCGTATGAGGTATCAATGTGAAGCATATGTGAGGGGGCATCTGACGGGGTGGGGGTGACGTGGAACTGACGTCATTCTGCGCATGCGCAGTAGACCAAGGGTATGGAAATAGACGTTTTGGGGGCTGGGTGGGCCACTAGTGGTCCTATGGAGTCGTATGAGGTATCAATGGGAAGCCTATGTGAGGGGGCATCCGCCTGGACTAGTGCCTCGGCCGTTGTCAACATTGTGCGCATGCACAGACAGGGAATTGTGGGAAAAGGGCATGGAAATAGACATTTTGCGGTCTATTTGGGCCCCTAGTCGTTCGATGGGGTCGATTGAGGTATCGTTGTGAAGGATACGTAAGGGGGCATCCGCCTGGACTAGTATGGCGTGGAACTAACGTTATTCTGCGCATGCGCAGTAGATAAAGTGTATGGAAATAGACGTTTCGGGATCTAGGTGGACTACTAATGGTCCAATGGAGTTGAGTGGGGTATCAATGTAAAGTAGTCGTGAGGCAGCATCCGCCTGGACTAGTGTGTCGTCCGTGTTCGACATTCTGCGGATGCGCAGACAGGGAATTGTGGGAAAATGGTATGGAAATAGACGTTTTGGGGTCGAGGTGAGCCCCTAGTGAGCCGATGGAGTCTTATGAGGTATGGTTGTGAAGCATTCGTGAAGGAGCATCCGCCTGGACAAGTGTGTCGTTTGTGCTCAACAGTCTGCGTATGCGCAGACAGGGAATTGTGGGAAAAGTGCATTGGAAGGAACGTTTTGGGGTCTAGGTGGGCCACTAATGGTCTGATTGAGTCGAATGAGGTATCAATGTGATGCATACGTGAGGGCGCATTCGCCTGGGTGGATGGGTGTTAGGAATATCGTCATTCTGCGCCATTCTGCGTCATCAGTGAGAGTAGTAGCGAAAGCGGGAGTTTCGGAGGTGCGATGGAGAGCATTTGGAGTAAATAACGGCCTATTTTTCCATCCAACTACCCGGTAGAGTTACCTGTGAGTGTGAGTGTATGCGCGCGTGTGTGTGTGTGTGAGTGAGTGTGTGTGAGTGAGTGAGTGAGTGAAGCGTGCACAACGCCCGTGAGGCGTCCCCAACGCCCGTCTGAACGCATAGACGCACTAACGACGGTGAGTGTGTAAGTGAGTGAGTGAGTGGCATCCTACTGGACTAATGTATCGTCCGTTTTCATCATTTTGCGCATGCGCAGTATAGCCGTCATATAGAAAGCAGGCGTTTTGGGGATTCTTAGAGGTTTGTTGAGTGGTTGACCATCCCTGGTCAAATGGACCGTGTGGGGTATCAGTGTGAAGTTCTCGTAGGAAAAGTGGAAATTGCCCCTCATTTGTGGGGCGCTCACTTCCGGTTGTGTGGGGCACTGCCCTCAGCCAATCAGAAGCGACTATTTTGACCCGGTGCATTATGAGACATATCCAAGATGGCGGCGTCTTCCTTCTGGTTCAAGATAGCGGCACGTCCGGTGTCGAAAACTGACCATTTTGTCGGAATGTGGTCATCTGGTGTCGAAAACTGGACCTTGTATGGGTCCCGCCTAATTTGGTGTAGAGATGGACCACTATTGGTCCGAATGCGTCCTGTGGGGTGTCATCTTGTAGTTCTCGGAGTGCAGACCACGATTTGAAGGATGTTCACGTCATCTTTGATGTCATTGGTGACGTCATCAGTAGGAGTAGTAGCCAAAGTGGCCATTTTGGAGCAGTGAAAGAAGGTATTTGGTGTAGAGATGGACCACCCTTGGTTCGAATGTGTCGTGGAAAGTGTCATCTTGCAGTTCTCCGGGTGTAGCCTCCATTCTGGGGATGTCCACAGCATCTGTGACGTCATCGGTGACGTCATCAGTACGAGTAGTAGCGAAAGAACATGTGTCCCTCATCAGTCCAAATCGTGGGAAAAAATTGGCACTGAGCCAATTATAAAACATGTTCTTTCGCTACTACTAAGGGGCAATTTCCACTTTTCCTACGAGAGCTTCACACTGATACCCCACACGGTCCATTTGACCAGGGATGGTCAACCACTCAACAAACCTCCACGAATCCCCAAAATGGCTGCTTTCTATATGACGGCCATACTGCGCATGCGCAAAATGATGAAAACGGACAATACATTAGTCCAGTAGGATCCCACTCACTCACTCACTCACTTACTCACTCACCGTCGTTAGTGCGTCCATGCGTTAAGACGGGCGTTGGGGACGCCTCACGGGCGTTGTGCACGCTTCACTCACTCACTCACTCACTCACACACACTTACCCACTCACTCACACACACACACGCGCGCATACACTCACACTCACAGGTAACTCTACCAGGTAGTTGGATGGAAAAATAGGCCGTTATCTACTCCAAATGCTCTCCATCGCACCTCCGAGACTCCCGCTTTCGCTACTACTCTCACTGATGACGTCACCAGTGACGTCACAGGTGACGTGGACATCCCTTCAAGTCGTGGTCTACACCCCGAGTGCTACAAAATAACACTCCCCTAGACACATTCGGACCAATAGTGTTCCATATCGGCCTCAAAATGTCTATTTCCATACTACGGCCTGCCTGCGCATGCGCAGAATGACGATATTCCTAACACCCATCCACCCAGGCGAATGCGCCCTCACGTATGCATCACATTGATACCTCATTCGACTCAATCAGACTATTAGTGGCCCACCTAGACCCTAAAACGTTCCTTCCAATGCACTTTTCCCACAATTGCCTCAGACTGTTGAACACGAACGACACACTTGTCCAGGCGGATGCTCCTTCACGAATGCTTCACAACGATACCTCATCAGACTCCATCGGCTCACTAGGGGCTCACCTCGACCCCAAAACGTCTATTTCCATACCATTTTCCCCACAATTCCCTGTCCAGGCGGATGCTGCCTCACGACTGCTTTACATTGATACCTCACTCAACTCCATTGGACCATTAGTAGTCCACCTAGACCCCGAAACGTCTATTTCCATAAACTTTATCTACTGCGCAGAATGACGTCAGTTCCACGCCATACTACTCCAGGCGGATGCCCCCTCACGTATCCTTCACAACGATACCTCACTCGACCCCATCGGACGACTAGGGGCCCAAATAGACCGCAAAATGTCTATTTCCATGCCCTTTCCCCACAATTCCCTGTCTGCGCATGCGCACAATGTTGACAACGGCCGAGGCACTAGACCAGGCGGATGCCCCCTCACATAGGCTTCCCATTGATACCTCATACGACTCCATTGGACCACTAGTGTCCCACCCAGACCCCAAAACGTCTATTTCCATACCCTTGGTCTACTGCGCATGCGCAGAATGACGTCAGTTCCACGTCACACCCACCCCGTCAGTTGCCCCCTCACATATGCTTCACATTGATACCTCATACGACTCCATAGGACCACTAGTGGCCCACCCAGACCCCAAAACGTCTATTTCCATACCCTTTTCCCACAATTCCCTGTTTGCGCATGCGCAGAATGTTGACAACGACCGAGACACTAGTCCAGGCGGATGCCCCCTCACATAGGCTTCACAGTGATACCTCATACGACTCCATCGTCCCATTAGGGGCTCCCCTAGATCCCAAAACGTCTATTTCCATACCCTTGGTCTACCGCGCACGCGCAGAATGACGATATTCCAAGCCCACACCCATCCCATCGGATGCCCCCTCACATAGGCTTCACATTGATACCTCACTCAACTCCATCGGACCATTAGTGGCTCCCCTCGGTCCCAAAACGTCTATTTCCATACCCTTTGTCCACCGCGCATGCGCAGAATGACGATATTTCAACCCCAGACCCAGCCCATCAGATGCGCCTTCACGACTGCTTCACATTGATACCTCAAACGACCCAATCGGACCATACAGGCATTTTCCCGTATAGATTTCATATGCAAATGTTCGAATCAGGGAAGATAACCCGGCATTTGCCAAAAATCACAAAAGTGCATCAAGAGTTACCTCCCTTTTGCGGGGAGCTCTCTTGAGCTGGTGGCGCCCCTGTCGGAATCAAGAGTTACCTCCCCCGGCAAAATATGACCTTTTTTTAGCTTTTAACTACTACTTACATTGAATCGTTATATTATGATCGAACATGGTTGATGTTATGAAAGGAATGATGTAAAACGGTAATGAGATCTGTGAACAGAAATAACGAATAAACACGGCTAGCACCGCATAACAATTCCAAATATATGTGTTGTTGAATGTGTTATTGCGTAAGGGTACAGGAGAAATACGTACCCCTGTGATATGAGTCATTGTCCTCACATCGATAGTTGAATAAGTGACGATCATTGGCTATCCAGTGACTCTCCATACGGTCACATTGGACTAACCTGTTGACCACGTGACCAAGCTTGTAGTCCCGTGCCTGAAACAAATTGAGACCAGGTGAACATTTGAGAAGGTTTGAGGATCATTTGTTTTCCTTTTTAATCAAATATGACTTGCATAAAGTACGAAAGATTATCGACCCATGTGACCTTGAATATGTTTAATATTTAATGATTTTTAATGATGAATATCCGAAAGTATAGAAGTAGGATTTGGTCATGTCGCATTATCGCTGTTTCGAATGGATAATAGAAACACGAAAACGCGATAGAGCGAAACGGCGACAACGCGAAACATCGACAACGCGATGCGAAGACGCGAAAACGCGATGTGAAAACGCAGTAGGGCGGAGAAAAAAAGGATGAATACGAGATATGAGACATGTTTCCATGTGTTTATAAACCAGCCGACATGTACAACAATTCCTCAATGTAGTAAACATTCCCTTATAATGCACCAGTACACATCATTTTGCAAGACAATCTCCTGAGGACCCTAAAGTAGGGCAGTTCCATTTCAACAGCTTTTCAGTCTAAAAGATGAAGTCAGAAATATGCTGTCAAAATGCGACAGATTGCGCCATTTCACATCCTATAGCAGAACTTCAAGCTTTTGTCTTCGAATTCCGCATCGATGATACGAGAAGCTCCAAATATCTCTCTCCATTCTAAAGCCAGCCTACAGACTTGAAATAATTGTGCGAAGAAAATTTGATGACTAGCGTGAGACTTATGCTTTCGAATGTAATATCTCAAATGATCTTGGTTTTTTTCTCATTTTCGTTCGGGTATGCAAAATTCAGTACTATCCTTGAAAACAATTTTTTATCAAGGCTGTAGATATGTTTTTATTTGTATCCCCACTAGTCACCCCATTTTAATTCCTAAAGTCCCCTAAGCGTCTTGCCCGAAGTCGAAAACGTGAAAAAGCGGAAACGCGAAAGTGCGAAATCGCGAACGTGAGCTAAACAGCGTAAACGCGAAACGGACAACGTGAAAATGCGAAACTATATTTCGCATCGCGTCACCATTTCGCGTTTTCGCATCGTCTTTTTGCGTTACTATTATCCATGCGGCCACATCCGGCTTCCAAACTGAAACCTTCAAACACCAAATATCCATGTTACCTCATCGCGTCTGATTTAAATGTTGAAGGGTGACAGAAACATGAGATATTGTGATTCATTTTAGGGAGTCTTGGCACGAATAGCTAATTTGATTCACTTTTGGAAATAAAAGCATGATACGAGACATCCATTCACCATACCTGATCAACAATACTAACAAATACATTCATGTTATCTGAGGATATATCTCTCATAGGCGATACTCACCATATTGAGAAGGTTATACTGAGATCGTTGTACCATTTTCCGTCCTTTAACTTGTAATCCTGGTGAGACGCTGGTTGGAAGGAGCTGGCTCTCCAAGGGAGTACCATGTCTGGCGGGTGCCCACTCCTGAGGGGTCACGTTCAATCTCTGCAGTACGATTAAGAGAGGATGATCAAGATGTGCACCAAATCTAATCTATCTGAAGCCAAAAAAATTCTCGAAAATAACTCAGCTGTCTGTGTGTGTGTGTGTGGTGGGGGGTGTTCTGTGACATTACTAACTGAGGCGTCACATTCAATATCTGCAGTACGATTAAGAGAGGATCATCAAGGTGTGAAACTGAGCCAAAGAATACTCGAGAATAGCCCACCTGTGTGTGTGTGTTTGTGACGTTAATAATCGTGCCAAAAACACTCGATAATAGCTCATCTGTGTGTTTGTTGTGTGCGTGTGACGTTTATAACTGAGCCAACGAACATTCGAGCATAGATCTGTGTGACGATGACTGAGCCAAAAAAAACCCACTCGAGAGTAGCTCATCTGTATGCTTGACTTTACTGAGCCAAAGAACACTCGAGAGTAGCTCATCTGTATGCTTGACTTTACTAACTGAGCCAAAGAACACTCGAGTGTAGCTCTTCTGTATGCTTCACTTTACTAACTGAACCAAAGAACACTCGAGAGTAGCTCATCTGTATGCTTGACTTTACTAACTGAGCCAAAGAACACTCGAGAGTAGCTCATCTGTATGCTTGACTTTACTAACTGAGCCAAAGAACACTCGAGAGTAGCTCATCTCTATGTGTGACGTTACTAACTGAGCCAGAAACACGCGAGAGTAGCACATCTGTATGTTTGGCTTTACTAACTGGGTCAAAGAACATTCGAGAATAACTGATCTGTGTGTTTGACGTTACTAACGGAGCCAAAGAACACTCGAGAGTAACTCATCTCTATGTGTGACGTTACTAACTGAGCCAAGAACACTCGAGAGTAGCTTATCTGTATGTGTGACCTTACTAACTGAGCCAAAGAACACTCGAGAATAACTCATCTGTATGTGTGACGTTACTGAGCCAAAGAACACTCGAGAATAACTCATCGGTGTGTGTGACGTTAATAACCGAGCCAACGAACATTCGAGAATAGATCTGTGTGTTGTTATTAACTGAGCCAAAAAAGAGAGTAGCTCATCTGTATGTGTGACGTTTCTGAGCCAAAAAACACTCGAGAGTAGCTCATCTGTATGTGTGACGTTACTAATTGAGCCAACAAAACACTCGAGAGTAGCTCATCTCTATGTGTGACGTTACTAACTGAGCAAAAAAAACAACAACTCGAGAGTAGCTCATCTGTATGTGTGACCTTACTGAGTCAAAGAACACTCGAGAATAACTCATCTGCATGTGTGACCTTACTGAGCCAAAGAACACTGGACATAACTGATCTGTGCGTTTGACATTACCAACTGAGCCAAAAGAACACTCGAGAGTAACTCATCTGCATGTGTAACCTTACCAACTGAGCCAGAGAACACTCGAGAATCACTCATCTGTTTGTGTGACGTTACTGACCCAAAGAACACTCGAGAATATCTAGTCTGTATGTGATGTTACAGAGCCAAAGAACACTCGAGAATAACTCATCTGTATGTGTGACGTTACTGAGCCAAAGAATACTCGAGAATAACTCATCGGTGTGTGTGACGTTAATAACCGAGCCAACGAACATTCGAGCATAGATCTGTGTGTTGGTACTAACTGAGCCAAAAAAGAGAGTAGCTCATCTGTATGTGTGACGTTTCTGAGCCAAAAAACACTCGAGAGTAGCTCATCTGTATGTGTGACGTTACTAATTGAGCCAACAAAACACTCGAGAGTAGCTCATCTCTATGTGTGACGTTACTAACTGAGCAAAAAAAACAACAACTCGAGAGTAGCTCATCTGTATGTGTGACCTTACTGAGTCAAAGAACACTCGAGAATAACTCATCTGCATGTGTGACCTTACTGAGCCAAAGAACACTGGACATAACTGATCTGTGCGTTTGACATTACCAACTGAGCCAAAAGAACACTCGAGAGTAACTCATCTGCATGTGTAACCTTACCAACTGAGCCAGAGAACACTCGAGAATCACTCATCTGTTTGTGTGACGTTACTGACCCAAAGCACACTCGCGAATATCTAGTCTGTATGTGATGTTACAGAGCCAAAGAACACTCGAGAATATCTAGTCTGTATGTGATGTTACTGAGCCAAAGAACACTCAAGAGTATCTATTCTGTATGTGATGTTACTGAGCCAAAGTACACCCGAGAATATCTAGTCTGTATGTAAAGTTACTGAGCCAAAGAACACTCGAGAATATCTAGTCTGTATGTGATGTTACTGAGCCAAATAACACTCGAGAATAATCCATCTGTTTGTGTAGCGTTACTGAGCCAAAGAACCCTCGAGAATAACCAGTCTGTGTGTGATGTTACTGAGCCAAAGAACACTCGAGAATAACTCATCTGTATGTGTGGCGTTACTGAGCCAAAGAACACTCGAGAATGACTCATCTGTTTGTGTGACGTTAATAATCGTGCCAAAAACACTCGATAATAGCTCATCTGTGTGTTTGTGTATGCGTGTGACGTTTATAACTGAGCCAACGAACATTCGAGCATAGATCTGTGTGACGATGACTGAGCCAAAAAAAACACACTCGAGAGTAGCTCATCTGTATGCTTGACTTTACTGAGCCAAAGAACACTCGAGAGTAGCTCATCTGTATGCTTGACTTTACTAACTGAGCCAAAGAACACTCGAGAGTAGTTCTTCTGTATGCTTGACTTTACTAACTGATTCAAAGAACACTCGAGAGTAGCTCATCTGTATGCTTGACTTTACTGAGCCAAAGAACACTCGAGAGTAGCTCATCTGTATGTTTGGCTTTACTAACTGAGCCGAAGAACACTCGAGAGTAGCTCATCTCTATGTGTGACGTTACTAACTGAGCCAGAAACACGCGAGAGTAGCACATCTGTATGTTTGGCTTTACTAACTGGGCCAAAGAACACTCGAGAATAACTGATCTGTGTGTTTGACGTTACTAACGGAGCCAAAGAACACTCGAGAGTAACTCATCTCTATGTGTGACGTTACTAACTGAGCCAAGAACACTCGAGAGTAGCTTATCTGTATGTATGACCTTACTAACTAAGCCAAAGAACACTCGAGAATAACTCATCCGTATGTGTGACGTTACTGAGCCAAAGAACACTCGAGAATAACTCATCGGCGTGTGTGACGTTAATAACCGAGCCAACGAACATTCGAGCATAGATCTGTGTGTAGTTACTGAGCCAAAAAAAGAGAGTAGCTCATCTGTACACTCGAGAGTAGCTGTATATGTGACGTTACTAATTGAGCCAACAAACCACTCGAGAGTAGCTCATCTCTATGTGTGACGTTACTAACTGAGCAAAAAAAACAACAACTCGAGAGTAGCTCATCTGTATGTGTGACCTTACTGAGTCAAAGAACACTCGAGAATAACTCATCTGTATGTGTGACCTTACTGAGCCAAAGAACACTGGACATACCTGATCTGTGTGTTTGACATTACCAACTGAGCCAAAAGAACACTCGAGAGTAACTTATCTGTATGTGTGACCTTACCAACTAAGCCAGAGAACACTCGAGAATCACTCATCTGTTTGTGTGACGTTACTGACCCAAAGAACACTCGAGAATATCTAGTCTGTATGTGATGTTACAGAGCCAAAGAACACTCGAGAATATCTAGTCTGTATGTGATGTTACCGAGCCAAAGAACACTCGAGAATATCTAGTTTGTATGTGATGTTACTGAGCCAAAGAACACTCAAGAATATCTATTATGTATGTGATATTAATGAGCCAAAGTACACCCAAGAATATCTAGTCTGTATGTGATGCTACTGAGCCAAAGAACACTCGAGAATATCTAGTCTGTATGTAAAGTTACTGAGCCAAAGAACACTCGAGAATATCTAGTCTGTATGTGATGTTACTGAGCCAAAGCACGCTCGAGAATAATCCATCTGTTTGTGTGGCGTTACTGAGCCAAAGAACCCTCGAGAATAACCAGTCTGTGTGTGATGTTACTGAGCCAAAGAACACTCGAGAATAACTCATCTGTATGTGTGGCGTTACTGAGCGAAATAACACTCGAGAATGACTCATCTGTTTGTGTGACGTTACTGACCCAAAGAACACTCGAAAATAACTAGTCTGTGTGTGATGTTACTGGGCAAAAGAACACTCGAGAATAACTCATCTGTTTGTGTGACGTTACTGACCCAAGGAACTCTCGAGAATAACTAGTCTGCGTGTGATTTTACTGAGCCAAAGAACACTCGAGAATAACTCATCTGCTTGTGTGACGTTACTGACCCAAAGAACTCTCGAGAATGACTAGTCTGCGTGTGATTTTACTGACCCAAAACACACTCGAGAACAACTCATCTGTATGTGTGGCGTTATTGAGCCAAAGAACACTCGAGAATAACTCATCGGTGTATGTGACGTTACTAACTGAGCCAAAGAACACTCGAGAACAACTCATCTGTATGTGTGGCGTTATTGAGCCAAAGAACACTCGAGAATAACTTATCGGTGTGTGTGACGTTACTAACTGAGCCAAAGAACACTCGAGAGTAACTCATCTCTATGTGTGGCGTTACTGAGCCAAAGAACACTCCAGAATAACTCATCGGTGTGTGTGACGTTGATAACCGAGCCAACGAACATTCGAGAATAAATCTGTCTGTGTGAGTTATCTGACAGATCCGACATTCATAAGCCAGTCGTCGTCTCTGAAGATTTTCCGAATTCATAATCGGAAAACCTAAGTAAACAAGTAAAAATCTAGTTTGCCAGTCAAGAAAAATCGGGAGCCATGGATAATATACAAGCTGATGTCAATCGAATGGTACCGGTGTGAAAGAAACGATGGTCCCCAGAGACCAGTGTTCGGCCTCCTATGCTTTACGTAGGGCGGACTCTGATATCCAAGTGACGCTTTCAGATGTCAGTGCCCGGGCTGGGTTAAATCATAGCGAGTGGACACTCGTATCCGGGGGGCACCGTTTCTCTCCCACCGGGTTGTAGTAAAAACCTCATCAGCATCAGCCACTGACACTTAGTTATTTGAAAGTTCTTCCCATGGGGGTATTGAACATTATAGCGCTATATAGGTGCTTGTATTGCCGGGATCAGGATTTACCAGACTCACCGTGTCGGATAGGTCCTGAAAATGTCAGTAAGTTAGGTAGGCTGATGGATGCGGATTTGTCACTCATGGTTTGTGATCAACACTCGAGAGTAGCTCATCTGCATGTGTGACGTTACTAATTGAGCCAACAAAACACTCGAGAGTAGCTCATCTCTATGAGTGACGTTACTAACTGAGCAAAAAAAACAACAACAACTCGAGAGTAGCTCATCTGTATGTGTGACCTTATTGAGTCAAAGAACACTCAAGAATAACTCATCTGTATGTGTGACCTTACTGAGCCAAAGAACACTGGACATACCTGATCTGTGTGTTTGGCATTACCAACTGAGCCAAAAGAACACTCGAGAGTAACTCATCTGTATGTGTGACCTTACCAACTGAGCCAGAGAACACTCGAGAATCACTCATCTGTTTGTGTGACGTTACTGACCCAAAGAACACTCGCGAATATCTAGTCTGTATGTGATGTTACTGAGCCAAAGAACACTCGAGAATATATAGTCTGTATGTGATGTTACTGAGCCAAAGAACACTCAAGAATATCTATTCTGTATGTGATGTTACTGAGCCAAAGAACACCCGAGAATATCTAGTCTGTATGTGATGTTACTGAACCAAAGAACACTCGAGAATATCTAGTCTGTATGTGAAGTTACTGAGCCAAAGAACACTCGAGAATATCTAGTCTGTATGTGATGTTACTGAGCCAAAGAACACTCGAAAACAATCCATCTGTTTGTGTGGCGTTACTGAGCCAAAGAACACTCGAGAATAACCAGTCTGTGTGTGATGTTACTGAGCCAAAGGACACTCGAGAATAACTCATCTGTATGTGTGGCGTTACTGAGCCAAAGAACACTCGAGAATGACTCATCTGTTTGTGTGACGTTACTTACCCAAAGAACACTCGAAAAGAACTGGTCTGTGTGTGATGTTACTGAGCAAAAGAACACTCGAGAATAACTCATCTGTTTGTGTGACGTTACTGACCCAAACAACTCTCGTGAATAACTAGTCTGTGTGTGACGTTACTGACCCAAAGAACTCTCGAGAATAACTAGTCTGCGTGTGATTCTACTGAGCCAAAGAACACTCGAAAACAATCCATCTGTTTGTGTGGCGTTATTGAGCCAAAGAACTCTCGAGAATAACTAGTCTGCGTGTGATTTTACTGAGCCAAAGAACACTCGAGAATAACTCATCTGTATGTGTGGCGTTATTGAACCAAAGAACACTCGAGAATAACTCATCGGTATGTGTGACGTTACTAACTGAGCCAAAGAACACTCGAGAGTAACTCATCTCTATGTGTGGCGTTACTGAGCCAAAGAACACTCGAGAATAATTCATCGGTGTGTGTGACGTTGATAACCGAGCCAACGAACACTCGAGAATAAATCTGTCTGTGTGAGTTATCTGACAGATCCGACATTCATAAGCCAGTCGTCGTCTCTGAAGATTTTGCGAATTCATAATCGCAAAACCTAAGTAAACAAGTAAAAATCTAGTTTGCAGTCAAGAAAAATCGGGAGCCATGGATAATATACAAGCTGATGTCAATCGAATGGTACCGGTGTGAAAGAAACGATGGTCCCCAGAGACCAGTGTTCGGCATCCTGTGCTTTGCGTAGGGCGGACTCTGATATCCAAGTGACGCTTTCAGATGTCGGTGCCCGAGCTGGGTTAAATCATAGCGAGTGGACACTCGTATCCGGGGTCACCGTTTCTCTCCCACCGGGTTGTAGTAAAAACCTCATCAACATCAGCCACTGACACTTAGTTATTTGAAAGTTCTTCCCTTGGGGGTATTGAACATTATCGCGCTATATAGATCCTTGTATTTCCGGGATCAGGATTTACCAGACTCACCGTGTCGGATAGGTCCTGAAAATGTCAGTAAGTTGGGTGGGCTGATGGATGCGGATTTGTCACTCATGGTTTGTGATCAACACTCGAGAGTAGCTCATCTGTATGTGTGACGTTACTAATTGGGCCAACAAAACACTCGAGAGTAGCTCATCTCCATGTGTGACGTTACTAACTGAGCAAAAAAAAAGAACACTCGAGAATAAATCATTTGTATGTGTGACCTTACTGAGCCAAAGAACACTGGACATAACTGATCTGTGTGTTTGACATTACCAACTGAGCCAAAAGAACACTCGAGAGTATTCATCTGTATGTGTGACCTTACCAACTGAGCCAGGAAACACTCGAGAATCACTCATCTGTTTGTGTGACGTTACTGACCCAAAGAACACTCGAGAATATCTAGTCTGTATGTGATGTTACTGACCCAAAGAACACTCGCGAATATCTAGTCTGTATGTGATGTTACTGACCCAAAGAACACTCGAGAATATCTTGTCTGTATGTGATGTTACTGACCCAAAGAACACTCGAGAATATCTAGTCTGTATGTGATGTTACTGACCCAAAGAACACTCGCGAATATCTAGTCTGTATGTGATGTTACTGACCCAAAGAACACTCGAGAATATCTTGTCTGTATGTGATGTTACTGAGCCAAAGAACACTCGCGAATATCTAGTCTGTATGTGATGTTACTGAGCCAAAGAACACTCGAGAATATCTTGTCTGTATGTGATGTTACTGAGCCAAAGAACACTCGCGAATATCTAGTCTGTATGTGATGTTACTGAGCCAAAGAACACTCGCGAATATCTAGTCTGTATGTGATGTTACTGAGCCAAAGAACACTCGAGAATATCTAGTCTGTATGTGATGTTACTGAGCCAAAGAACACTCAAGAATATCTTGTCTGTATGTGATGTTACTGACCCAAAGAACACTGGACATAACTGATCTGTGTGTTTGACATTACCAACTGAGCCAAAAGAACACTCAAGAATATCTAGTCTGTATGTGATGTTACTGAGCCAAAGAACACTCAAGAATATCTTGTCTGTATGTGATGTTACTGAGCCAAAGAACACTGGACATAACTGATCTGTGTGTTTGACATTACCAACTGAGCCAAAAGAACACTCGAGAGTATTCATCTGTATGTGTGACCTTACCAACTGAGCCAGGAAACACTCGAGAATCACTCATCTGTTTGTGTGACGTTACTGACCCAAAGAACACTCGAGAATATCTAGTCTGTATGTGATGTTACTGACCCAAAGAACACTCGAGAATATCTAGTCTGTATGTGATGTTACTGAGCCAAAGAACACTCAAGAATATCTTGTCTGTATGTGATGTTACTGAGCCAAAGAACACTCGAGAATATCTTGTCTGTATGTGATGTTACTGAGCCAAAGAACACTCGAGAATATCTTGTCTGTATGTGATGTTACTGAGCCAAAGAACACTCGAGAATATCTAGTCTGTATGTGATGTTACTGACCCAAAGAACACTCGAGAATATCTTGTCTGTATGTGATGTTACTGACCCAAAGAACACTCGAGAATATCTTGTCTGTATGTGATGTTACTGACCCAAAGAACACTCGAGAATATCTTGTCTGTATGTGATGTTACTGACCCAAAGAACACTCGAGAATATCTTGTCTGTATGTGATGTTACTGAGCCAAAGAACACTCGAGAATATCTTGTCTGTATGTGATGTTACTGAGCCAAAGAACACTCGAGAATATCTAGTCTGTATGTGATGTTACTGACCCAAAGAACACTCGAGAATATCTTGTCTGTATGTGATGTTACTGAGCCAAAGAACACTCGAGAATATCTAGTCTGTATGTGATGTTACTGAACCAAAGAACACTCGAGAATATCTAGTCTGTATGTGATGTTACTGAGCCAAAGAACACTCAAGAATATATATTCTGTATGTGATGTTACTGAGCCAAAGTACACCCGAGCATATCTAGTCTGTATGTGATGTTACTGAGCCAAGGAACACTCGAGAATATCTAGTCTGTATGTGAAGTTACTGAGCCAAAGAACACTCGAGAATATCTAGTCTGTATGTGATGTTACTGAGCCAAAGAACACTCCAGAATAATCCATCTGTTTGTGTGGCGTTACTGAGCCAAAGAACACTCGAGAATAAACAGTCTGTGTGTTTTGTTACTGAGCCAAAGAACACTCGAGAATAACTCACCTGTATGAGTGGCGTTACTGAGCCAAAGAACACTCGAGAATGACTCATCTGTTTATGTGACGTTACTGACCCAAAGAACACTCGAAAATAACTAGTCTGTGTGTGATGTTACTGAGCAAAAGAACACTCGAGAATAACTCATCTGTTTGTGTGACGTTACTGAGCCAAAGAACACTGGAGAATAACTCATCGGTGTGTGTGACGTTACTGAGCCAAAGAACACTCGAGAATAACTCATCTGTTTGTGTGACGTTACTGAGCCAAAGAACACTCGAGAATAACTCATCGGTGTGTGTGACGTTGATATCCGAGCCAACGAACACTCGAGAATAAATCTGTCTGTGTGAGTTTTCTGACAGATCCGACATTCACAAGCCAGTCGTCGTCTCTGAAGATTTTCCGAATTCATAATCGAAAAACCTAAGTAAACAAGTAAAAATCTAGTTTGCCAGTCAAGAAAAATCGGGAGCCATGGATAATATAAAAGCTGATGTCAATCGAATGGTACCGGTGTGAAAGAAACGATGGTCCCCAGAGACCAGTGTTCGGCCTCCTATGCTTTACGTAGGGCGGACTCTGATATCCAAGTGGCGCTTTCAGATGTCAGTGCCCGGGCTGGGTTAAATCATAGCGAGTGGACACTCGTATCCGGGGGGCACCGTTTCTCTCCCACCGGGCTGTAGTAAAAACCTCATCAACATCAGCCACTGACACTTAGTTATTTGAAAGTTCTTCCCTTGGGGGTATTGAACATTATCGCGCTATATAGATGTTTGTATTGCCGGGATCAGGATTTACCAGACTCACCGTGTCGGATAGGTCCTGAAAATGTCAGTAAGTTGGGTAGGCTGATGGATGCGGATTTGTCACTCATGGTTTGTGATCAACACTCGAGAGTAGCTCATCTGTATGTGTGACGTTACTAATTGAGCCAACAAAACACTCGAGAGTAGCTCATCTGTATGTGTGACGTTACTAATTGAGCCAACAAAACACTCGAGAGTAGCTCATCTGTATGTGTGACGTTACTAATTGAGCCAACAAAACACTCGAGAGTAGCTCATCTGTATGTGTGACGTTACTAATTGAGCCAACAAAACACTCGAGAGTAGCCCATCTCTATGAGTGACGTTACTAACTGAGCAAAAAAAACAATCAACTCGAGAGTAGCTGATCTGTATGTGTGCCCTTACTGAGTCAAAGAACACTCGAGAATAACTCATCTGTATGTGTGACCTTACTGAGCCAAAGAACACTGGACATAACTGATCTGTGTGTTTGACATTACCAACTGAGCCAAAAGAACACTCGAGAGTAACTCATCTGTATGTGTGACCTTACCAACTGAGCCAGAGAACACTCGAGAATCACTCATCTGTTTGTGTGACGTTACTGACCCAAAGAACACTCGATAATATCTAGTCTGTATGTGATGTTACTGAGCCAAAGAACACTCGAGAATATATAGTCTGTATGTGATGTTACTGAGCCAAAGAACACTCAAGAATATCTATTCTGTATGTGATGTTACTCAGCCAAAGTACACCCGAGAATATCTATTCTGTATGTGATGTTACTGAACCAAAGAACACTCGAGAATATCTAGTCTGTATGTGAAGTTACTGAGCCAAAGAACACTCGAAGATAATCAGTCTGTGTGTGATGTTACTAAGCCAAAGAACACTCGAGAATGACTCATCTGTTGGTGTGACGTTACTGACCCAAAGAACACTCGAAAATAACTGATCTGTGTGTGATGTTACTGAGCAAAAGAACACTCGAGAATAACTCATGTGTTTGTGTGACGTTACTGACCCAAAGAACTCTCGAGAATAACTAGTCTGCGTGTGATTTTACTGAGCCAAAGAACACTCGAGAATAAGTCATCTGTTTGTGTGACGTTACTGACCCAAAGAACTCTCGAGAATAACTAGTCTGCGTGTGATTTTACTGAGCCAAAGAACACTCGAAAACAATCCATCTGTTTGTGTGGCGTTATTGAGCCAAAGAACTCTCGAGAATAACTAGTCTGCGTGTGATTTTACTGAGCCAAAGAACACTCGAGAATAACTCATCTGTATGTGTGGCGTTATTGAGCCAAAGAACACTCGAGAATAACTCATCGGTATGTGTGACGTTACTAACTGAGCCAAAGAACACTCGAGAGTAACTCATCTCTATGTGTGGCGTTACTGAGCCAAAGAACACTCGAGAATAACTCATCGGTGTGTGTGACGTTGATAACCGAGCCAACGAACACTCGAGAATAAATCTGTCTGTGTGAGTTATCTGACAGATCCGACATTCATAAGCCAGTCGTCGTCTCTGAAGATTTTGCGAATTCATAATCGCAAAACCTAAGTAAACAAGTAAAAATCTAGTTTGCCAGTCAAGAAAAATCGGGAGCCATGGATAATATACAAGCTGATGTCAATCGAATGGTACCGGTGTGAAAGAAACGATGGTCCCCAGAGACCAGTGTTCGGCATCCTGTGCTTTACGTAGGGCGGACTCTGATATCCAAGTGACGCTTTCAGATGTCAGTGCCCGAGCTGGGTTAAATCATAGCGAGTGGACACTCGTATCCGGGGGGCACCGTTTCTCTCCCACCGGGTTGTAGTAAAAACCTCATCAACATCAGCCACTGACACTTAGTTATTTGAAAGTTCTTCCCTTGGGGGTATTGAACATTATCGCGCTATATAGATCCTTGTATTGCCGGGATCAGGATTTACCAGACTCACCGTGTCGGATAGGTCCTGAAAATGTCAGTAGTTGGGTGGGCTGATGGATGCGGATTTGTCACTCATGGTTTGTGATCAACACTCGAGAGTAGCTCATCTGTATGTGTGACGTTACTAATTGAGCCAACAAAACACTCGAGAGTAGCTCATCTCTATGTGTGACGTTACTAACTGAGCAAAAAAAACCCCAACAACTCGAGAGTAGCTCATCTGTATGTGTGACCTTACTGAGTCAAAGAACACTCGAGAATAAATCATTTGTATGTGTGACCTTACTGAGCCAAAGAACACTGGACATAACTGATCTGTGTGTTTGACATTACCAACTGAGCCAAAAGAACACTCGAGAGTAACTCATCTGTATGTGTGACCTTACCAACTGAGCCAGAGAACACTCGAGAATCACTCATCTGTTTGTGTGACGTTACTGACCCAAAGAACACTCGAGAATATCTAGTCTGTATGTGATGTTACTGAGCCAAAGAACACTCGAGAATATATAGTCTGTATGTGATGTTACTGAGCCAAAGAACACTCAAGAATATCTATTCTGTATGTGATGTTACTCAGCCAAAGTACACCCGAGAATATCTATTCTGTATGTGATGTTACTGAACCAAAGAACACTCGAGAATATCTAGTCTGTATGTGAAGTTACTGAGCCAAAGAACACTCGAAGATAACCAGTCTGTGTGTGATGTTACTAAGCCAAAGAACACTCGAGAATGAACTCATCTGTTGGTGTGACGTTACTGACCCAAAGAACACTCGAAAATAACTGGTCTGTGTGTGATGTTACTGAGCAAAAGAACACTCGAGAATAACTCATGTGTTTGTGTGACGTTACTGACCCAAAGAACTCTCGAGAATAACTAGTCTGCGTGTGATTTTACTGAGCCAAAGAACACTCGAGAATAACTCATCTGTATGTGTGGCGTTATTGAGCCAAAGAACACTCGAGAATAACTTATCGGTGTGTGTGACGTTACTAACTGAGCCAAAGAACACTCGAGAGTAACTCATCTCTATGTGTGGCGTTACTGAGCCAAAGAACACTCGAGAATAACTCATCGATGTGTGTGACGTTGATAACCGAGCCAAGGAACATTCGAGAATAAATCTGTCTGTGTGAGTTATCTGACAGATCCGACATTCATAAGCCAGTCGTCGTCTCTGAAGATTTTCCGAATTCATAATCGCAAAACCTAAGTAAACAAGTAAAAATCTAGTTTGCCAGTCAAGAAAAATCGGGAGCCATGGATAATATACAAGCTGATGTCAATCGAATGGTACCGGTGTGAAAGAAACGATGGTCCCCAGAGACCAGTGTTCGGCCTCATATGCTTTACGTAGGGCGGACTCTGATATCCAAGCGACGCTTTCAGATGTCAGTGCCCGAGCTGGGTTAAATCATAGCGAGTGGACACTCGTATCCGGGGGGCACCGTTTCTCTCCCACCGCGTTGTAGTAAAAACCTCATCAACATCAGCCACTGACACTTAGTTATTTGAAAGTTCTTCCCTTGGGGGTATTGAACATTATCGCGCTATATAGATCCTTGTATTGCCGGGATCAGGATTTACCAGACTCACCGTGTCGGATAGGTCCTGAAAATGTCAGTAAGTTGGGTAGGCTGACGGATGCGGATTTGTCACTCATGGTTTGTGAACATTTCGAGAGGTTGGGTATAGATGTAGGTCTGTTACTCACGGTTTGTGATAATGTCGGGAGATTGGGTATGGATGTAGGTTTGTTGCTCATGGTCTGTGATAATGTCGGGAAATTGGGTATGGATCCATGTTTGTTACTCACGGTTTGTGATAATGTCGGGAGATTGGGTATGGATGTAGGTTTGTTGCTCATGGTCTGTGATAATGTCGGGAAATTGGGTATGGATCCACGTTTGTTACTCACGGTTTGTGATAATGTCGGGAGATTGGGTATGGATCCATGTTTGTTACTCACGGTTTGTGATAATGTCGGGAGATTGGGTATGGATGTAGGTTTGTTGCTCATGGTCTGTGATAATGTCGGGAAATTGGGTATGGATACAGGTTTGTTACTCACGGTTTGTGATAATGTCGGGAGATTGGGTATGGATCCATGTTTGTTACTCACGGTTTGTGATAATGTCGGGAGATTGGGTATGGATGCAGGTTTGTTGCTCATGGTCTGTGATAATGTCGGGAGATTGGGTATGGATACAGGTTTGTTACTCACGGTTTGTGATAATGTCGCGAGATTGGGTATGGTTGCAGGTTTATTGCTCATGGTCTGTGATAATGTCGGGACATTGGGTATGGATATAGGTTTGTTACTCACGGTCTGTGATTATGTTGGTAGATTGGGTTTAGATGCCAGTTTGTTACTCGCGGTTTGTGATAATGTCGGGAGATTGGGTATGGATGCAGATTTGTTATTCACCGTTTGTGATAATGTCGGGAGATTGGGTATAGATGCAGGTTTGTTACTCACGGTTTGTGACAATATTGGTGGATTGGATTTCGATGCACGTTTGTTACTCACGGTCTGTGATAATGTCTGGAGACTGGGTATGGATCCAGGTTTGTTACTCACAGTTTGTGATCATGTCGGGAGATTGGGTATGGATGCAGCGGTATAACTCACGGTTTGCGATGATGTCGGGAGATTGGGTACGGATGCAAGTTTGTTACACACGGTTTGTGATAATGTCGGGAGATTGGGTATCGATCCAAGTGTTTTACGGTTTGTGACAATGTGGGTAAGTTGGGTATGGATGCCAGCTTGTTACTCGCGGTTTGTGATAATGTCGGAAGATTGGTATAGATGCAGGTTTCTTACTCACGGTTTGTGAAAATGTCGGGAGATTATGGTATGGATGCAGGCTTGTTACTCACGGTTTGCGATAATGTCGGGAGATTGGGTATGGATCCATGTTTGTTACTCACGGTTTGTGATAATGTCGGGAGATTGGGTATGGATCCATGTTTGTTACTCACGGTTTGTGATAATGTCGGGAGATTGGGTATGGATGTAGGTTTGTTGCTCATGGTCTGTGATAATGTCGGGAAATTGGGTATGGATACAGGTTTGTTACTCAGGGTTTGTGATAATGTCGGGAGATTGGGTATGGATCCATGTTTGTTACTCACGGTTTGTGATAATGTCGGGAGATTGGGTATGGATGCAGGTTTGTTGCTCATGGTCTGTGATAATGTCGGGAGATTGGGTATGGATACAGGTTTGTTACTCACGGTTTGTGATAATGTCGCGAGATTGGGTATGGTTGCAGGTTTATTGCTCATGGTCTGTGATAATGTCGGGACATTGGGTATGGATATAGGTTTGTTACTCACGGTCTGTGATTATGTTGGTAGATTGGGTTTAGATGCCAGTTTGTTACTCGCGGTTTGTGATAATGTCGGGAGATTGGGTATGGATGCAGATTTGTTATTCACCGTTTGTGATAACGTCGGGAGATTGGGTATAGATGCAGGTTTGTTACTCACGGTTTGTGACAATATTGGTGGATTGGATTTCGATGCACGTTTGTTACTCACGGCCTGTGATAATGTCTGGAGACTGGGTATGGATCCAGGTTTGTTACTCACAGTTTGTGATCATGTCGGGAGATTGGGTATGGATGCAGCGGTATAACTCACGGTTTGCGATGATGTCGGGAGATTGGGTACGGATGCAAGTTTGTTACACACGGTTTGTGATAATGTCGGGAGATTGGGTATCGATCCAAGTGTTTTACGGTTTGTGACAATGTGGGAAAGTTGGGTATGGATGCCAGCTTGTTACTCGCGGTTTGTGATAATGTCGGAAGATTGGTATAGATGCAGGTTTCTTATTCACGGTTTGTGAAAATGTCGGGAGATTATGGTATGGATGCAGGCTTGTTACTCACGGTTTGCGATAATGTCGGGAGATTGGGTATGGATCCATGTTTGTTACTCACGGTTTGTGATAATGTCGGGAGATTGGGTATGGATCCATGTTTGTTACTCACGGTTTGTGATAATGTCGGGAGATTGGGTATGGATGTAGGTTTGTTGCTCATGGTCTGTGATAATGTCGGGAAATTGGGTATGGATACAGGTTTGTTACTCACGGTTTGTGATAATGTCGGGAGATTGGGTATGGATCCATGTTTGTTACTCACGGTTTGTGATAATGTCGGGAGATTGGGTATGGATGCAGGTTTGTTGTTCATGGTCTGTGATAATGTCGGGAGATTAGGTATGGATCCAGGTTTGTTACTCACTGTTTGTGATAATGTCGGGAGATTGGGTATGGATCCATGTTTGTTACTCACGGTTTGTGATAATGTCGGGAGCTTGGGTATAGATCCATGTTTGTTACTCACGGTTTGTGACAATGTCGGGAGATTGGGTATGGATGCAGGTTTGTTACTCATGGTTTGTGACAAAATTGGTAGGTTGGGTATAGATGCAAGTCTGTTGGTCACGGTCTGTGATTATGTTGGTAGATTGGGTTTAGATGTCAGTTTGTTACTCACGGTTTGTGAAAATGTCGGGAGATTGGGTATGGATGTAGGTCTGTTGCTCATGGTCTGTGATAATGTCGGGAAATTGGGTATGGATCCACGTTTGTTACTCACGGTTTGTGATAATGTCGGGAGATTGGGTCTGGATCCATGTTTGTTACTCACGGTTTGTGATAATGTCGGGAGATTGGGTATGGATGTAGGTTTGTTGCTCATGGTCTGTGATAATGTCGGGACATTGGGTATGGATATAGGTTTGTTACTCACGGTCTGTGATTATGTTGTTAGATTGGGTTTAGATGCCAGTTTGTTACTCGCGGTTTGTGATAATGTCGGGAGATTGGGTATGGATGCAGATTTGTTATTCTCCGTTTGTGATAATGTCGGGAGATTGGGTATAGATGCAGATTTGTTACTCACGGTTTGTGACAATATTGGTGGATTGGATTTCGATGCACGTTTGTTACTCACGGTCTGTGATAATGTCTGGAGACTGGGTATGGATCCAGGTTTGTTACTCACAGTTTGTGATCATGTCGGGAGATTGGGTATGGATGCAGGGGTGTAACTCACGGTTTGCGATGATGTCGGGAGATTGGGTACGGATGCAAGTTTGTTACACACGGTTTGTGATAATGTCGGAAGATTGGTATAGATGCAGGTTTCTTACTCACGGTTTGTGAAAATGTCGGGAGATTGAGTATGGATCCAAGTGTGTTACGGTTTGTGACAATGTGGGTAAGTTGGGTATGGATGCCAGCTTGTTACTCGCGGTTTGTGATAATGTCGGAAGATTGGTATAGATGCAGGTTTCTTACTCACGGTTTGTGAAAATGTCGGGAGATTTTGGTATGGATGCAGGCTTGTTACTCACGGTTTGTGATAATGTCGGGTGATTGGGTATGGATCCATGGTTGTTACTCACGGTTTGTGATAATGTCGGGAGATTGGGTATGGATGCAGGTTTGTTGTTCATGGTCTGTGATAATGTCGGGAGATTAGGTATGGATCCAGGTTTGTTACTCACGGTTTGTGATAATGTCGGGAGATTGGGTATAGATCCATGTTTGTTACTCCCGGTTTGTGATAATGTCGGGAGATTGGGTATGGATGCAGGTTTGTTACTCATGGTTTGTGACAAAATTGGTAGGTTGGGTATAGATGCAAGTCTGTTGATCACGGTCTGTGACTATGTTGGCAGATTGGGTTTAGATGTCAGTTTGTTACTCACGGTCTGTGATAATGTCGGTAAGTTGGGTATGGATGCCAGCTTGTTACTCGCGGTTTATGATAATGTCGGAAGCTTGGGATTGGATGTAGGTTTGTTACTCTGGGTTTGTGATAATGTCAGGAGATTAGATTTGGATGCACGTTTGTTACTCACGGTCCGTGATAATGTCGGCAGATTGAGTATGGATGTAGGTTTGTTACTCATGGTTTGTGATAATGTCAGGAGATTAGATTTGGACGCACGTTTGTTACTCACGGTCTGTGATAATGTCGGGAGATTGGGTATGGATGTAGGTTTGTTACTCAGCGTTTGTGATAATGTCAGGAGATTAGATTTGGATGCAGGTTTGTTACTCACGGTCTGTGATAATGTCGGGAGATTGAGTATGGATGTAGGTTTGTTACTCATGGTTTGTGATAATGTCAGGAGATTAGATTTGGATGCACGTTTGTTACTCACGGTCTGTGATAATGTCGCGAGATTGGGTATGGTTGCAGGTGATCAACACTCGAGAGTAGCTCATCTGCATGTGTGACGTTACTAATTGAGCCAACAAAACACTCGAGAGTAGCTCATCTCTATGAGTGACGTTACTAACTGAGCAAAAAAAAAAACAACAACTCGAGAGTAGCTCATCTGTATGTGTGACCTTATTGAGTCAAAGAACACTCAAGAATAACTCATCTGTATGTGTGACCTTACTGAGCCAAAGAACACTGGACATACCTGATCTGTGTGTTTGGCATTACCAACTGAGCCAAAAGAACACTCGAGAGTAACTCATCTGTATGTGTGACCTTACCAACTGAGCCAGAGAACACTCGAGAATCACTCATCTGTTTGTGTGACGTTACTGACCCAAAGAACACTCGCGAATATCTAGTCTGTATGTGATGTTACTGAGCCAAAGAACACTCGAGAATATATAGTCTGTATGTGATGTTACTGAGCCAAAGAACACTCAAGAATATCTATTCTGTATGTGATGTTACTGAGCCAAAGTACACCCGAGAATATCTAGTCTGTATGTGATGTTACTGAACCAAAGAACACTCGAGAATATCTAGTCTGTATGTGAAGTTACTGAGCCAAAGAACACTCGAGAATATCTAGTCTGTATGTGATGTTACTGAGCCAAAGAACACTCGAAAACAATCCATCTGTTGGTGTGGCGTTACTGAGCCAAAGAACACTCGAGAATAACCAGTCTGTGTGTGATGTTACTGAGCCAAAGGACACTCGAGAATAACTCATCTGTATGTGTGGCGTTACTGAGCCAAAGAACACTCGAGAATGACTCATCTGTTTGTGTGACGTTACTTACCCAAAGAACACTCGAAAAGAACTGGTCTGTGTGTGATGTTACTGAGCAAAAGAACATTCGAGAATAACTCATCTGTTTGTGTGACGTTACTGACCCAAACAACTCTCGTGAATAACTAGTCTGCGTGTGATTTTACTGAGCCAAAGAACACTCGAGAATAACTCATCTGTTTGTGTGACGTTACTGACCCAAAGAACTCTCGAGAATAACTAGTCTGCGTGTGATTTTACTGAGCCAAAGAACACTCGAAAACAATCCATCTGTTTGTGTGGCGTTATTGAACCAAAGAACTCTCGAGAATAACTAGTCTGCGTGTGATTTTACTGAGCCAAAGAACACTCGAGAATAACTCATCGGTATGTGTGACGTTACTAACTGAGCCAAAGAACACTCGAGAGTAACTCATCTCTATGTGTGGCGTTACTGAGCCAAAGAACACTCGAGAGTAACTCATCGGTGTGTGTGACGTTGATAACCGAGCCAACGAACATTCGAGAATAAATCTGTCTGCGTGAGTTATCTGACAGATCCGACATTCATAAGCCAGTCGTCGTCTCTGAAGATTTTCCGAATTCATAATCGGAAAACCTAAGTAAACAAGTAAAAATCTAGTTTGCCAGTCAAGAAAAATCGGGAGCCATGGATAATATACAAGCTGATGTCAATCGAATGGTACCGGTGTGAAAGAAACGATGGTCCTCAGAGACCAGTGTTCGGCATCCTGTGCTTTACGTAGGGCGGACTCTGATATCCAAGTGACGCTTTCAGATGTCAGTGCCCGAGCTGGGTTAAATCATAGCGAGTGGACACTCGTATCCGGGGGGCACCGTTTCTCTCCCAGCGGGTTGTAGTAAAAACCTCATCAACAGCAGCCACTGACACTTAGTTATTTGAAAGCTCTTCCCTTGGGGGTATTGAACATTATCGCGCTATATAGATCCTTGTATTGCCGGGATCAGGATTTACCAGACTCACCGTGTCGGATAGGTCCTGAAAATGTCAATAAGTTGGGTGGGCTGACGGATGCGGATTTGTCACTCATGGTTTGTGAACATTTCGAGAGGTTGGGTATAGATGTAGGTCTGTTACTCACGGTTTGTGATAATGTCGGGAGATTGGGTATGGATGTAGGTTTGTTGCTCATGGTCTGTGATAATGTCGGGAAATTGGGTATGGATCCATGTTTGTTACTCACGGTTTGTGATAATGTCGGGAGACTGGGTATGGATGTAGGTGTGTTGCTCATGATCTGTAATAATGTCGGGAAATTGGGTGTGGATCCACGTTTGTTACTCACGGTTTGTGATAATGTCGGGAGATTGGGTATGGATCCATGTTTGTTACTCATGGTTTGTGATAATGTCGGGAGATTGGGTATGGATGTAGGTTTGTTGCTCATGGTCTGTGATAATGTCGGGAAATTGGGTATGGATACAGGTTTGTTACTCACGGTTTGTGATAATGTCGGGAGATTGGGTATGGATCCATGTTTGTTGCTCACGGTTTGTGATAATGTCGGGAGATTGGGTATGGATGCAGGTTTGTTGCTCATGGTCTGTGATAATGTCGGGAGATTGGGTATGGATGTAGGTTTGTTGCTCATGGGCTGTGATAATGTCGGGAAATTGGGTATGGATCCATGTTTGTTACTCACGGTTTGTGATAATGTCGGGAGATTGGGTATGGATGTAGGTTTGTTGCTCATGGTCTGTGATAATGTCGGGAAATTGGGTATGGATCCGCGTTTGTTACTCACGGTTTGTGATAATGTCGGGAGATTGGGTATGGATCCATGTTTGTTACTCACGGTTTGTGATAATGTCGGGAGATTGGGTATGGATGTAGGTTTGTTGCTCATGGTCTGTGATAATGTCGGGAAATTGGGTATGGATACAGGTTTGTTACTCACGGTTTGTGATAATGTCGGGAGATTGGGTATGGATCCATGTTTGTTACTCACGGTTTGTGATAATGTCGGGAGATTGGGTATGGATGCAAGTTTGTTGTTCATGGTCTGTGATAATGTCGGGAGACTGGGCATGGATACAGGTTTGTTACTTACGGTTTGTGATAATGTCGCGAGATTGGGTATGGTTGCAGGTTTATTGCTCATGGTCTGTGATAATGTCGGGACATTGGGTATGGATATAGGTTTGTTACTCACGGTCTGTGATTATGTTGGTAGATTGGGTTTAGATGCCAGTTTGTTACTCGCGGTTTGTGATAATGTCGGGAGATTGGGTATGGATGCAGATTTGTTATTCACCGTTTGTGATAATGTCGGGAGATTGGGCATAGATGCAGATTTGTTACTCACGGTTTGTGACAATATTGGTGGATTGGATTTCGATGCACGTTTGTTACTCACGGTCTGTGATAATGTCTGGAGACTGGGTATGGATCCAGGTTTGTTACTCACAGTTTGTGATCATGTCGGGAGATTGGGTATGGATGCAGGGGTGTAACTCACGGTTTGCGATGATGTCGGCAGATTGGGTACGGATGCAAGTTTGTTACACACGGTTTGTGATAATGTCGGGAGATTGGGTATGGATCCAAGTGTGTTACGGTTTGTGACAATGTGGGTAAGTTGGGTATGGATGCCAGCTTGCTAGTCGCGATTTGTAATAATGTCGGAAGATTGGTATAGATGCAGGTTTCTTACTCACGGTTTGTGAAAATGTCGGGAGATTTTGCTATGGATGCAGGCTTGTTACTCACGGTTTGTGATAATGTCGGGAGATTGGGTATGGATCCATGTTTGTTAATCACGGTTTGTGATAATGTCGGGAGATTGGGTATGGATGCAGGTTTGTTGTTCATGGTCTGTGATAATGTCGGGAGATTAGGTATGGATCCAGGTTTGTTACTCACTGTTTGTGATAATGTCGGGAGATTGGGTATGGATCCATGTTTGTTACTCACGGTTTGTGATAATGTCGGGAGATTGGGTATAGATCCATGTTTGTTACTCACGGTTTGTGATAATGTCGGGAGATTGGGTATGGATGCAGGTTTGTTACTCATGGTTTGTGACAAAATTGGTAGGTTGGGTATAGATGCAACTCTGTTGGTCACGGTCTGTGATTATGTTGGTAGATTGGGTTTAGATGTCAGTTTGTTACTCACGGTTTGTGAAAATGTCGGGAGATTGGGTATGGATGTAGGTTTGTTGCTCATGGTCTGTGATAATGTCGGGAAATTGGGTATGGATACAGATTTGTTACTCACGGTTTGTGATAATGTCGGGAGATTGGGTATGGATCCATGTTTGTTACTCACGGTTTGTGATAATGTCGGGAGATTGGGTATGGATGCAGGTTTGTTGCTCATGGTCTGTGATAATGTCGGGAGATTGGGTATGGATACAGGTTTGTTACTCACGGTTTGTGATAATGTCGCGCGATTGGGTATGGTTGCAGGTTTATTGCTGATGGTCTGTGATAATGTCGGGACATTGGGTATGGATATAGGTTTGTTACTCACGGTCTGTGATTATGTTGGTAGATTGGGTTTAGATGGCAGTTTGTTACTCGCGGTTTGTGATAATGTCGGGAGATTGGGTATGGATGCAGATTTGTTATTCACCGTTTGTGATAATGTCGGGAGATTGGGTATAGATGCAGATTCGTTACTCACGGTTTGTGACAATATTGGTGGATTGGATTTCGATGCACGTTTGTTACTCACGGTCTGTGATAATGTCTGGAGACTGGGTATGGATCCAGGTTTGTTACTCACAGTTTGTGATAATGTCGGGAGATTGGGTATGGATGTAGGGGTGTAACTCACGGTTTGCGATGATGTCGGGAGATTGGGTACGGATGCAAGTTTGTTACACACGGTTTGTGATAATGTAGGGAGATTGGGTATGGATCCAAGTGTGTTACGGTTTGTGACAATGTGGGTAAGTTGGGTATAGATGCCAGCTTGTCACTCGCGGTTTGTGATAATGTCGGAAGATTGGTATAGATGCAGGTTTCTTACTCACGGTTTGTGAAAATATCGGGAGATTTTGGTATGGATGCAGGCTTGTTACTCACGGTTTGTGATAATGTCGGGAGATTGGGTATGGATCCATGTTTGTTACTCACGGTTTGTGATAATGTCGGGAGATTGGGTATGGATGCAGGTTTGTTGTTCATGGTCTGTGATAATGTCGGGAGATTAGGTATGGATCCAGGTTTGTTACTCACGGTTTGTGATAATGTCGGGAGATTGGGTATAGATCCATGTTTGTTACTCACGGTTTGTGATAATGTCGGGAGATTGGGTATGGAGGCAGGTTTGTTACTCATGGTTTGTGACAAAATTGGTAGGTTGGGTATAGATGCAAGTCTGTTGATCACGGTCTGTGATTATGTTGGTAGATTGGGTTTAGATGTCAGTTTGTTACTCACGGTCTGTGATAATGTCGGTAAGTTGGGTATGGATGCCAGCTTGTTACTCGCGGTTTATGATAATGTCGGAAGCTGGGGATTGGATGTAGGTTTGTTACTCTGGGTTTGTGATAATGTCAGGAGCTAAGATTTGGATGCACGTTTGTTACTCACGGTCTGTGATAATGTCGGGAGATTGAGTATGGATGTAGGTTTGTTACTCATGGTTTGTGATAATGTCAGGAGATTAGATTTGGATGCACGTTTGTTACTCACGGTCTGTGATAATGTCGGGAGATTGGGTATGGATGTAGGTTTGTTACTCAGCGTTTGTGATAATGTCAGGAGATTAGATTTGGATGCACGTTTGTTACTCACGGTCTGTGATAATGTCGGGAGATTGGGTATGGATCTAGGTTTGGTACTCAAGGTTTGTGATAATGTCAGGAGATTAGATTTGGATGCACGTTTGTTACTCACGGTCTGTGATAATGTCGGGAGATTGGGTATGGATGCCGATTTGTTATTCACCGTTTGTGATAATGTCGGGAGATTGGGTATGGATGCCGGTTTGTTATTCATGGTCTGTGATAATGTCGGGAGATTAGGTATGGATCCAGGTTTGTTACTCACAGTTTGTGATAATGTCGGGAGATTGGGTATGGATCCATGTTTGTTACTCACGGTTTGTGATAATGTCGGGAGATTGGGTATAGATCCATGTTTTTTACTCACGGTTTGTGATAATGTCGGGAGATTGGGTATGGATGCAGGTTTGTTACTCATGGTTTGTTACAAAATTGGTAGGCTGGGTATAGATGCAAGTCTGTTGATCACGGTCTGTGATTATGTTGGTAGATTGGGTTTAGATGTCAGTTTGTTACTCACGGTCTGTGATAATGTCGGTAAGTTGGGTATGGATGCCAGCTTGTTACTCGCGGTTTATGATAATGTCGGAAGCTTGGGATTGGATGTAGGTTTGTTACTCTGGGTTTGTGATAATGTCAGGAGATTAGATTTGGATGCACGTTTGTTACTCACGGTCTGTGATAATGTCGGGAGATTGAGAATGGATGTAGGTTTGTTACTCATGGTTTGTGATAATGTCAGGAGATTAGATTTGGGTGCACGTTTGTTACTCACGGTCTGTGATAATGTCGGGAGATTGGGTATGGATCCAGGTTTGTTACTCAGCGTTTGTGATCATGTCAGGAGATTAGATTTGGATGCACGTTTGTTACTCACGGTCTGTGATAATGTCGGGAGATTGGGTATGGATCTAGGTTTATTATTCACCGTTTGTGATAATGTCGGGAGATTGAGTATAGATGCAGATTTGCTACTCACGGTTTGTGATAATGTCAGGAGATTGGATTTCGATGCACGTTTGTTACTCAGGGGTGTAACTCACGGTCTGTGATAATGTCGGGAGATTGGGTATGGATGTAGGTTTGTTACTCAGGGTTTGTGATAATGTCGGGAGATTGGGTATGGATGCAAGTTTGTTACTCACGGTTTGTGATAATGTCGGAAGATTGGGTATGGATGCAGGTTTGTTTCCCACGACGCTAAGATCCATCGGCGGCTGGGCAATCTTTGGCACTAGTTTCCTTCTGCGATTCCTCCAGCGATAGCCCTGCAATATAAAAGTTCTTTACTGCTCTAAACTTTATGGATACTCCACCCCTACCCTCTAGAAAACTTCAGTGAAAAGGTTTTACTTTCATCAAAAAGTTCCAAACACCCAATTTCACTATCATATTGGACTGGCAATTGAACGTACGTGCATATATCTACCTTTACTCGCCTGTAGCAGCGAGATTCTTTACGTCGTTACTCTCGTTGAATGTCCGTTGGGATCTCTTTCATGGACGAGAGTAGGACGAGACGAGAGTAGTCTTGATGATACACACATTCGTAGGGAAACTGCTGAAATGCGAGGGATCAATTTATGATCACAGGAATCATTTTTCCTATTATTCTCAGAAGCTTTCACGAAGAAGTAGAGAAGATGGACCGGGCGGAAGGAAGGGGTGTTGTAAATTATCTGCTCAGATGCTTACCGGTATCGAAAAAAAATACGTATCAGATTTACCATAGACAGGGTGCAAGGTCCGCGCGTTGTAACAAAATACATACACATACCAGTGGGAAATTAGCCAGGTAGCTTGCTGAGGCATCCAGTTCCGGCTCCCCTGATATTGCCGCTAACTCGGGCATTTCCGTGAACACTCGTTCTCGTCGGCTGGACACGAAGGACCGACTTCTCGGCATGGCTTTATATTCGTATTCCTGCCTTCCTGATGATGTGGTTCCCCCAGCTGGAATTGCTTTCCATCCAAAATCGTCTCCTCCAAACAAGAGAGACTCGTTGCTCGGGATAGCTCGGGCAGTGCTCGGGATTGCTCGGGCAGTGCTCGGGATTATTCGGGTAGTACTCGGAGAGACGTGAGATTCATGCCCTTCTCTCGCCGGATCGGGGAGTTTTTTCTTATCCTCGGTTTGAGTTCTGACGCTTTCACGCAATGGCCGCTTACAATTTGAAACTGCTTCATCCCCACTGTTGTGCATAGTCTGTGACCCAATATTTTGTCGATTATTTGCTCGCGACGGGTGTGAATCAATGTCTTCAGAACCGGATATAGATGACGGACTGTTATCGCGATGAAATATAGGAGATTGACCATTTGGCAGTGCGTGGTATTCTGCATTATCTTCAAGCTGGGTAATTGGACTGCTTGGTATTGTCTGTTGTTTTTTATCATCCCGTCCTAGTTTTATTGACCTACAGCTTGGTGTTGTCTTAAATTCCCTGTTATCTCTCACTTTTATAGATGGGTTGATGGTCGGTAACTGTTGAGTCTCGTCTTCATCTCCCTGAAAGACTGTGCCTCCAGAGCTTAGTGTGGGTCTATACTCATAGCCGCGTCGACTCTCGGATACGAAGGAACGGATGTTGGGCATGGCTTTGTATGCGTATTCCGGACTGACCGGAAATGGCTCGGGAGTATTCTCCAGTAATCGGTTGGATTCATACTCACGCGATGTAGTTATTAGTGACTTGCCCCTCGGGATTCCATTGTATGGATAGTCTGGGGTCCTGGAGAAATGCGAATTACTTCTGGAAATTCCCGAAAATGCCTTGGCCCCTCCTTTTGATAAGCTTGTAATGGACAACTTCGGTAGCATTGGGCCATCTTTTTTGAGAAAATGAGCCGACAGTGTGCCTTGTCTTAGGTGAAATCCCTGGAAGAAGGATAAATTCCCAGGGTATATTACATTACATTTAGGTACCATTAGATATTAGGGACAACTGAGTAAGAGTCAAATAACTCCAGCGTGCGCCGAATTTTACGAAGCCACCGAATTGTATTGTTGTAGTTTGTTTTCGACACGGTACAAAATATCCAGAAAACTCCTATAGTCTTAGGTCTTACCTGTTAAAACATATAGATTGCTCCAGATTGAAAACTAGACAATCGTAAGAATAATGTTGGAAACCGGATAATCGTCAGACCAAATGTGTAAAAAGCATGACACTTGATACAAACTTAATACAAGAAAAAAAAAGACTAATGAACTTCTTTGGCAATTAATAAGGGAGATACAGCCCGAACAACAATGTAATATAGAACATATTGAAGTCGTCAATAAAGGGACATAACTATATGTGGAAATAACAGAAAGGGTAAAACAAAAAAAACAAAAAAAACTGACAGTGCACATCTACAAGGTAATAAGCATCTTCCATGCAAGTTTCAATGTTGTTCATCCCTTACCGAAAAAATATGCAAGGCACATGCAAGTCTAGCAAGAATGAGTCAAGACTGATGCAAGAGTTTGGACTTAGACAAATTTCCAATGCAAGAAATGTGCAAGGCAGGAACATCAAGTGCATGGACACCTCAAGACTAATGCAAGACTTCAGACTTAGCAAAATATTCTATGCAAGACTGACGCAAGGATCCAGTTAGACATCATAGAACAGCAAAGATCATGCCTGTCCATTGCAAGAAAACAAAATAAAATAGAAAAAAATATCAGTTTGGTTGGTGGATGATGCATGTTTGATGCAAGTTTGATAATAAGTCTGTGGATATTTGCTTTTTAATATAAAACAAGAAAATAAAAAAAACAAAACAAAAAAAAACAACAACATAATATATACAGACCCTTGTATCACATTATCCATCTTGTGGTTCCATGTAGAACTTTTCTTTTTTTCTTGTTTTCTCTTAATATTTGATCGATTTCCTTAAAGGAAATAGTGCACTAGTTGATATACTAGACCATAGCCCAATTCCATTTCAAGTGCTTGACTCAAGGGAGACAAATTTTGTGACGTCACATGTCTCGTGGTGTTGTAGCGCGCGCGCGTTATTTGAAGTTCAACGGTGGAGATGTGAATACCCAAGCTCTACCAGGCATCCATTACGTTCTGCTTCGCGCCTCTCCATGTAGCGCTGTAAGGGTCTCACGGACTTTACCGGAGTTGACCCAAGGTCATCTGTTGCCACAGTAAACGAACATGACGACCGTCTAACTGGGCGAATTGATATCAGTCGCTACTCACCGATATGTATTTCCGCAACATATAGTTCTAAGGTAATTTGTCAAAAAGCTGCCTTCAAACTGTGTGAAACTGGCGTTTTGAAATACATTGAATAACTGTTTAGTGTATTTCGAGATAAATATACATTTTGCAATCAGTAAAATAGCCAAGATAGAACAGTTCTTGGTTTTACAAGAATCCTGTAAAAGATGGCGAGACCCCTACAGGGGTAAATGCAGCGTAGCGCAAAGCACCCTGGGAGAGGATGGTGAATACCATGATACGGTGAAAGATGCGCTATAGACATTGACAGTTCCTACTCTGTAAATGATTATTTATATCCAAAAAGGATTCTTTATCGTCATACAACATATTTTTCTTCGTGTAGGAAAACTTTGTGAGCAGACGTTGAAAATTTCGTTCGTTGGACAGGTTTCGGTTCTGGGATTATGCAGCCCCCAATTTTCAACACTCTCGTAGTCGCGTCTTTTCCCGTGAATTCGGCCTTCGTGCCCCAGGTGAGCTTTAACGTTTCCAACTTTGAACTGTGTAGCATTTGGAAAATAGTGTTGGAGTTCTGATGAGTTAATAGGCCAGCATTTTAGCAGAGTTCATTCGACCAAGGAACAGACTTCGGAATTGTGGCTCACCAGTTCGTTATTTTCATGGCTGATCAACCGATATCAGTGAGTAATGCAGTTGCATTGTAATTGAATTAACTAGGAGTTATACCAATTTATAATATCAGTATTACTATCACAGCTGGGTGATATTGCAACTGTATTCCTCTTTTATACTTTATTTAAAGTTTTCCAATATGTTTTCTCATTATAAATACATAGGCCTATACTTTTTATGTTTTCTTTTCCCTATTTTTGCATTTTTTTAAATCTTACAGTATTCTATTCCCATTGCCTAAAATTTCTGCTATAATGACATGTACCTTATTTCATTTTTGAAAAAAAATAAATCTTTTGTTTACTTGACGTAATTCTCTGCTTTGTATTTTCGATTTGGAATTACTTTTAATTATTTATCAAACGATATGCAACATGGCAGGTCGGACTCATCTGGCATTTGAGTTTGATGCTCTGACCGGTCAGGGAATGACCCTCCGTTCATATGGCCAGGCATCATTTGTGTAGTTAATTTTAATACCATTGCCCCCGACCCCCCCATACACACTTTTGAATGGAAAAGCCCTTAACTTTGTTCTGGAATCCCTCTCAGGACCAAGAATAGACGCCACAGAATGTTCGATTGATGCGCTGAACGGTTGGGTCTGGAGCATGGTCTTTCTTTTTTATTTTCACCTGGACTGCTGTTCTGGCAAATTTTCGTGGTGCATCAAAGGCACCAATGTATGACGATTATATTCACTCATTTTTTTTTCTTCTGCCTGTTTTAATTACTGCAAACACAACTGTGATACCCCAATAAATAAACTGTCGGTATACTTGCATCTAGATGTACTGGCATCATCCTTGCATTTTCTACAGGAAATAATTTTTCATGCAAGGATTACTCAAGGAAAATTACATAATCCTTGCACCTGCATCGTCCTTGCGTGTCATGCAAGGAAGGCGTAAGGATAAAGTCATTTTCCTATCGGTATCCTTGCATCAAAATTTACTTGCATCATCCTTGCATTGCCCACAGGAAAAAAAAATTCACGCAAGGATTACTCAAGGAAAATTGCATTATCCCTGCACTTGCATCGTCCTTGCGTGTCGTGCAAGGACGGTGCAAGGACGGCGTAAGGATAAAGTCATTTTCCTATCGGTATCCTTGCATCGAAATGGACTTGCATCATCCTTGCATTGTCCACAGGAAAACATTTTCGACGCAAGGATTACTCAAGGAAAATTGCATTATCCCTGCACTTGCATCGTCCTTGCGTGTCGTGCAAGGACGGCGTAAGGATAAAGTCATTTTCCTATCGGTATCCTTGCATCGAAATGGACTTGCATCATCCTTGCATTGTCCACAGGAAAACATTTTCGACGCAAGGATTACTCAGGGAAAATTGCATTATCCCTGCACTTGCATCGTCCTTGCGTGTCGTGCAAGGACGGCGTAAGGATAAAGTAATTTTCCTATCGGTATCCTTGCATCGAAATTTACTTGCATCATCCTTGCATTGCCTACAGGAAAAAAAAAATCACTCAAGGATTACTCAAGGAAAATTGCATTATCCCTGCACTTGCATCGTCCTTGCATATCATAAGGATAAAGTCATTTTCCTATCGGTATCCTTGCATCGAGTTGTATTTCATTGGTACGTACCGGTTGCATTTTTTGCAATTTCGGAATTAGTCTTGCATGTGTCTTGCCGATAGGAATATGACTTTATCCTATCGTCACCCTTGCGCCGAATATGCAAGGGCAATGCAAGGCGCTTCCTTGCAATTGACTTGCGTCCGCCTTGCATTTTTTTTCGGTAAGGGATCAAATAGTAACCGAGATATATAATGGGCCGGACAAGCATGAAGTTAAACGATAAAGAGCCATAACTCGTGGGGAAATTATCGAAACCCACAAAAAGTCTAACAGTGCACATCTGCAAGGTACTTAGCAGCTTCTATTGACGTTTCGGCCAAATAGTGGTCGATATACATGTATCGTCAGGACACTACAGGTTTGGCCAGACAGTGAGACGGACAGATGCCCCGAAGGACGAAGAGATTCTTGTTGCTTGACATCTGTTTTAGAGGTGAAAACAGCAACTTTTTCTTTCTGTAAATATTTGAAGCCCGTCCAGAACCAAGATACAATAGTCCAGACCGCAAACCGTTTTCGGACAACAACTAACTACTGGCACGATTAATATATTGGGGCACCGTTTATCTTGGTTCTGAACCGGCTATGTTTACGGAGAGGAAAAGGGTGCTGTTTTCACCTCGAAATAGACGATTTCGTACAAATACACTACTTCGAGGGGTTTTTCTCCAAAACCCTAAAACCCAGTGGCTCAGAAATATTCACAACATATATACAAGATAATATACTGTAAGCTAACAGAACAATTTCTCTCGTACAATATATTTCATTTTTACACTCCAGACCACACCTCATGGGGGCCAAAACCTTACAAAAAACCCACCATGGTCAGGTGCTTGACCATAGAAGCTGGGCACGGATCAATGAATTTATTGTTCGAACGTCCTATCGGGAAAAGCCTATTGATGATTACCGGTGTGAAAGCTAGTCTGAAATGTTCCTCCCAGTTGGTTTAACTGGTCGATTTTCTTGGAACATTGGAATCTCATAAGTTATAAACTTAACTACCAGCGCCTCAGTCTGATACGTCAGTGTAGGCCTACTATCTTTTCCACGGTATCATCACAGTTATACCTATTGCCTGTACCATTTTATTGTTTCTGTCGACATTTCAATTCGTACAGTATTTGCAACAGATTTTCAATACAACGAAGGAGAAGTGGCGCTTACATAGGAAAAACTCAGATGTTTAGTGAAGCCACAAATTTATTTTTCCAATTCTACATAAAAATTCGTGATTGAACTCTGATGGGCCGATTGGGATTAGGCCTAAACTCTGACAGTTAAAAGTGACGTAAAACAGAGTCAATGGACGCTTGAAGTTGACCTTTCAAATTTTGATGACCCCTTGAACCAAAGTAATATTTCGATGTAATATCATGGCAGATATGGTGACTTTGCAAACGTTATATACATTTGCTTCGTTTTGATGGTTCGAGGAAATAAGGCAGGAATACACGACTAGATCTAAGCGATGCTTTATGCTGTTATATAGCCAGCGTTACTATTATTTCGGTGCGCAATTTCCTGTTGTTTTCCTATACTGTAAACTGACGTGTTCAATTGCAGAACACGTATTGAACGTCTAAATTGTAACGCCTGATTGTGTTCAAATTGTTAACTTGCATGTTCAAATTGTTAATTTCCATGTTCAATTTTGAACTTTAGCATTTCAAACCATTATCGCAGGTATTCAAATGCAGAACACGCATTCAAAGATTGAACAATAGCATTCTAAACTCTAACATAAGTGTTCACAACTTTAACACGCGTATTCAATCTTGAACACTCTCAGAACACGTCGGCGTCCGATTTATTTGCAGTGTACTACACACCATTTGGAACCGTCTTTGTAAATAGGTATCACATATCCTTTTTTTCTCGCAGTGTTGTGAACGATTTGGAACCGACTTCGCGTCCTTTATCCAACCAGTCTATATGAGATACTATAGTTTAGAAACCTTGAGGAAAGATAAGAAAGCCTTTATGCAAGAACCCGAAAGTGGAGCGCATATGCCGCAACCTGGTTGACTATGATATACATGTAGTACCATTAGGAATGCAAAGCAATCTACAATCTGTAGCGGTTGCGTACCTTGGTAATGTGTGAGCGTGTCTGGAAGACGGTCGTTCTTCTGAGTCTGGGAGCCTCCTGTGAAACTGGCCTCCAAGGCGTGTTACATGGAGGTCTGGGACCAGCTGGATCCACCCCTGATACAGGGTGGACATCCACACAAAGGCTCATCTCCGTCTCCCTGTCTGTTTGCAGTCTTCTTCAAAAATAATAAAGATTACATCTTCTTCAAAGCGTAGCTCGATATCATCTATCGGTATCGGCCTACATATTTCGTATCTGCTGTGTGGATTGCTCCATTTGAAGTGTCGTCTCAGACCTTCAAGACTTTCTCATAGCATCGATGATCCAGACAACAATACAGATAGCTCTCGTCGGCACCCGGTATTATGACGTCGTTTGTGACGTCACTGGATTTAAGCGCCGACGTAGGGAACAGCGATGATGATGATCGCGAATAGCGACCAACGTCACAGAGTGGTACGAAGGCGACGTCAAAGAGAGATTAGACCAGTCATTACGTTATCAACTCGAGAGAAAGCGCCATGAATGGCGAAATAAAGAATCCATATACCATTCATACCATCTTCGCGAGCCAGTGTATCAATCGATAGGTTCTACGAGGATTTAGGGATTACCTGGACTTGTGCAGAAGCAATATGGGTTACAATAAACTAAATATTTCATCTATTTTCAGACAGGTTAAATATCCATATAGCAAACACGAGAAGCAACTTTGCTGAATTCTAGCAGAAGTAAATCCATACCATAATTAATCCCCGTTTATTTGTCATCGCCTGCACAAAATAGAACCATATCTTTGACCAGCAAATACCCATTAACTGGCTCGATAACAATGGAATATACCGTAACACATAAACTTAACAATAAATACATTATATGACACATTAATTACAAAATACAATACATGAAGACAAATACATATCGGTTAGAATCGGTAGGTAGATGTGATACAAATGTGATCTCACTGTGGTTTGACTGTCCAATGTAAGGTTACACTTTGAAGCATCTTTAAAAGTTTGCATCGATCCATTTATAAATGAATATTTATGAACATATATTCTTGGAGCCGGTTTCTAAATGTGGGATTGCATCGGAGGTCTCGAGAATTATTAAAAGCGACAGAGCCTGTCAAATAAAAGCAATCGGTCTTCGAGTGTATACATTTACGTCAAAAATAAGACCTACAACTTTTTCTCTTGCTACAATGGTGGCAAGTTAAAAGGCTTACACAACTATAAATATTCTGTAGATGAGTACGATAAATTTCTTTTAAATCATAAATACTTCATAAACTTCTCCTGGACACGCTTTATCTTATCAATTAAATTTGCTACCATGGACACCAAATGTTTGAACCATGCATATTCTAAATGGCTATACGCACTGAAGATATATACAGTGTTTTCAAGGCACCTATTATACATGTAAAAGATATAATCGTTTTGACGAAATATCAACAGAACGTTGAGAATAGAGACTCGAATTTTGTGATATTATCAAATATAATTTACGAATTTATCACCTGTTTTTCAACTACAGCAGGCGGATCTCCAGTTATTGACCAAAACCGAGCTAGCTCATGCTTTTATCTCAATACCTCTGGTACTATACAGAGTTTTATTTTTTCTCTGGAATAATAATAGTATTTTCGTTATTTTGGGATTACACTATCTTAGTATAGCACAGACTCTAGTGTAGAAAATTGGTCGAGTCCCGAGCGGAATTCGAACCAGCGACCCTCAGATTAAGGCACCTAATCGCCAGCACCATATGTCGACGAACTATACCACTCGGTCAACGGGCCTCCCACAAAATAGGAGGTAGCTATACTAAGAATCTGTGCTATACTAAGATAGTGTAATCCCAAAATAACGAAAATACTGTTATACGATCACTTTCCAAATGACAAAAAAATATATCTTCCTATGTATTCAGCTATGGGAGCTGTGTCATTACGACCATCAGAGGGGTACTATGTTCGCATTCAAGACTAGCGGTCTTCTACCTCCTATGTTGTGGGAGGCCCGTTGGCCATGTGGTCGCATTCAAGACTAGCGGTCTTCTACCTCCTATGTTGTGGGAGGCCCGTTGGCCATGTGGTCGACATATAGTGCTGGCGAATAGGTGCCTTACTAAGGGGGTCGCTGGTTCGAACCCCACTCGGGACTCGGCCAATTTTCTGAACTAGAATCTGTGCTATACTAAGATAGTGTAATCCCAAAATAACGAAAATACTATAAAACGATCACTTTCTAAATGACAAAAAAAAATATATTCCTATGAGATAATAGTGGCTCGTTTACCTTTGTGCCACATTTTCCAAATTAGTTGATGAAACTAACCGGGAAGAGAGCGAGTCTCATATAATTCCGCATACAGTGACGTAGAACGGGGAACAACAGTGGGCGTTCGAATCCAAGGTTTGAGTCAACATCAATAGCAGTAGCCGGTAGCTTGTTCCAGGCATAACACGATTTGAGAAGGCGGGCATCCCTGGCATGTGGCTTCACGAGCTATACCAGATAGCTCTGGCTTGTTCCAGTGACATGCGAAAGTGTGAACCAGTAACATAAAACTCTTTCATGATCTTAAATTTTCGCATTTTTCTGGTTTCAAGAGTTGTAAGACCGAGAAGTCGAAGTCTGTTTCATACATCTTCACAAGTCCGGGTAAATCCTAAATCCTCGGAGGAAAACCCTAACAGATCAATCGATACACTGACTCGCGAGGATGGGCTCCTATGGCTATAATGTCTAATTTCAGGTATCATTCTGGTCATTCGGCGACTACAGTCATCCAGGTGAGGCCTAACTACTGATTGGTTGGTTGGTTGGTTGTTTGAAGTTTAACGTCACACCTAACCTTATTGGTCACACGGCGACGATGACACAAACAAACATACCCTAGCAAAACCCTAACCCTAACAAAAACCTAACAAAAACTACAAACAATTTTGAATTTCGAATTTTGAAAATTAGGCTCTACAGACACTGATCAAAATGGATCCTCAGAGAGCCTAACAACTGATTTATACAGAGGAAGGATTATGTATTTGGACTTGTACACAATGTTCCTGGAGATGATAGCCAGAATTTGGTTGGCTTTCTTGTATGCAACTGACACTTGACATCCAGACTGAAGGGACTTATGTACAACTACTCCTAGGTCTTTTTCTTGTTCGACTTTGTCAAGTTTCTGATCTCTCATGAAGTAGACTACTTTAGAGTTGTTTTGCCCAACATGGATAACTTTGCACTTATCCAGATTAAACATGGCAGTCACAGGACCTACGAAGTAGGGTTTGATATGCTTTAAGTGTGTGCCTTAGTCTTAGGAGGCATTATGACATGTTTTTGCCAATTTCGATGTTTATCGGTCACCTAAGTAGGTCACATTTTCATCAAAATTAGGTCAGCTCAGAACTTGCTGGTAACAGTCCGCTGATGCACGTTGCCAAACATCAAGGTTCTAATGCAAACGATTCTCCTTATTTTGCCGGGAGAAAAGAATCGGATGGACTGACTGACTCACTCATTACCGAACAATTTGCAAATAACATCAGCGAATCGTCTAAACACTGTTGAAGTGAGTTTGATGTCTGTATCGCCGAACAACCTTCTCCTTAGAGGAAATGCCAAACACTTTGCATTGTCGGAAAATTGTGTGTGATTATATATTATATAGCCAGCTTTTAATCCAGTCCTGAAATTTTCGAGAGATACTGTGAGCACCAGTCTTCAACAAACTACGTCGATGTGGGCCGTTTCCCACGGTTCCGCCGCCCCTGCCCCTGAGTCTCTGTCCTCACTCCCTAATGGTGTAGTGAATGATCAAATCATTCAGACTTACTAGGATTAACCACATATAGCTTTCTTAACAGGAGACAGTTATAACTTGACATGCATATTGGATTTGCCTTATCTGTATTGGCGTTAACTATTAGAACCGTGAACTCGTAGATAACTTCACATCCGAAAATGGAACTTGCAACCGTGAACTGGCGGCTAACTTAACATAGTTGAGCTCGCAAACGTGAACTAAAGTCTCTCCATTTTAATTAGTCGTCTACTTTGAAACTTGTCAAAGTCAATAGTTAACTCTGCATACATTTTCTTTTCTGCAGCGTGTACATGGTGTATAACAAACTGAACTCTACAAAATGACCACAATTACTTTGTGATATTGGTAATATATCATGTTTGAAATAACATTGTAATTCTCTCTATATAAAACTCCAGTACTGCTGTTTCGTGTACCAGGGCTCAATTACAGAAGGAGACGTCATAATGTATTCGTGTTTACTGGCGCAATGGTTAATAATGCCGTCTACGGTCATACAGCTGTGTGCGGTTTATTATTCGGCAATTTCAGTGGGCATTGGGATATCAGTGACACACCCACGGATCGTCTGTTATTACTATATACGGCATCGATGACCTT
>JAVTVY010022319.1:0-94223 GCA_036873755.1 Hanleya hanleyi
GTAGGTCGACCACGCATGCACAGCCGCAAATGCAGTGCTTGGTTTTGTTATTGATTCACAAGGGATTCAGTTTTTTCCCCGTTGGGACAATACGCTTTTTTTTGAAGATCCAGTCTATCACAGGTTTGATATCCTAGACTAGGACGTTTGCACCTTGTTGCAATGTCAACAGGTCAGAGAGAACTACCTCACTAAAATGGAGGTAAAAATGGTTTTTTTGATTAATAACTTTTGACTCATTCATCATAACGCTCCAAAATCTTCTGGTGACCTATCTTATATATTTTTACATGCCGTAACTGTGGTTTTCCAATGAAAGTGTGCATAGTCTAATTTTTAATAGAGAACAAAACATTTCGTCTATTCTTACGTAAATTAGATAGACGACAATTTGTTTTTTTCAATACCATCCGATGCGGATATATATATCCATGGTCGCCTATGGTGGATGCACTGTTATAAATTACCGTTGTTTCACAGTAAATGTATGTTGGAGTTTACAGTACATTAAATCGTAAACACATTAATCTGTAAATTGAACTGTGATATTTCAGTTGACATCAACTGCAATGGGTAAACTGCGCAAACACGGAACATAAAATTCTTGTTTTCTCTGAAAGGAGATTGATATCTTTGCACACGAAACGCTCAGTTGCAGGAAACATCCGACACCTGCGTTGTACGTTACGACATTCAGAGCATTATCAGAACACGCACTGGGACGGACGCAGCGGCTAACTTTAATTTTCGGTCTATAGTACGGAATAATTTTGGTTTTGTCCATCTTCTCATTTCAAGCTATATACCACACTAACGTTCCGTCATTTAGTGTTCGACTTGCACATGCGAAGATGGGTTTTATCTGACTTGGAGTTGTATCCTACTATTCGTATAATAATTGCACAGATTCGTTCGTGATTATTCACGAAGCTTGTGGTGATCGCATTTGTAAACACGAAGAGCATTGGCCATTTCGGCCTTCCAGTGACCTACGTTGCCGCGGAACCGATAATTGTAGACAATGGTGCCACATTTGGCTACCCAAATTTTACAGTTGAATGCCTGTCAATAAACGGTAATGATAAAATACGGTGCAACATTTTACAGTTCAATGCGTTAAAAAACGGTAATTGTAAAATACGGTGCAACGTAATTTTACAGTTGAATGTACTGGTACCTTTTCTGCCAGTACATTTAACTGTGAATTTACGGTGTGATTTATAACAGTGTGTCTCTTCGCTCGATATATTCTTGAATTTAAACTGTATATTTTCAGGGGACAAGCCAAAGTGATTATTGACCCGGCCCGTCACAAGAAGCAGTATCATCACTTATGGCCATTTGAGGCAGTCACAGACCTGTACGCTCAAGAATTTGAGTGGCTAAGGTAAAGAAGTGGTTTCACTGCCTCAGCCAATCCGCGTTTAGGATACATGTACGTATCATTGACTGCATCTTCACTGCTGGCAGGAACCGGAAATGATAGTTTCACTATTAGATGAAAAAAATCCTCGTAACAGGGGTCCAACACCCCTGACCGCAGTTGAATGCACTAGCACAGTTTCGAAGAATATAAGGCAGCTATTCGGTGTGGTTTCCGGAGCTGATTGAAAGAGTTTTATAAGTGGAGCTGACGTTTTGATTGGCCAATTCTCGATTTGAAAAGGGGGCATTTCAAACAGTGCAGCGATGTAGGGAGACAGGCTACTGAGTGACAAACCGCAGATTCATTGTTTTATTTGCTAACTAGCCTGAAATGACAGAAATGCTGATCAACATGTGCCTTAGGGATATCTGGAACAATTAATAGGAACACGGCGATTTGCGTTCAGCGACAAAGATAAACAGTCGATATATGATCGACTGACAAGCTGTCACCCCTACACAGTTAGTAATAGGATCCATTGTATCACACACTACGACAGTTCCATACGCAGGGACTATATTTATGCGAAACACAAACAAAAATCAATAACATAAACTCGCTATCAGTGAAACCAGTGTATGTTATTGATGAACAAATTTCCGGTGATATTTTATTAATGAATAATGAAGTTACTAAAGTGATGAAGGATGGTTTGTATTGGCGGAGTAATCTCTACGCTGAGAGCGTGTCAACGATAATTCCAATTGCGGGCAGGGCTTGTAGGCTAGACTGTCGTTCAGCTGACATGAGGCTGTTCGGAGTTTGGATGAAACAGTGTTAGCGTTCATGAAAGACGACTAACAATTAACGATGAGGTAAAGGTATCTTCCCACGTGGTTGGTTTCGTTTGACAGACTACTTTATTTGTCTCGAAATGACCGATTGATGGCGTGAACGAGTAACAATGTGGATTGCACTACTTTTTACATGGATTTTATGTCCAAAATTAATACTATTTTAAAACAATTTTCATTATTTTCTCTCAAAACAGACATTGGAAGAGAATTTTTAAGTGAAGAATTAATTTTCTATCAATGCCAAACGAAAATAAAGTATTTTCTAGATCTTGTTACATCCGGCGGTATCACAAGCAACTGGTAGCTGAGATTTCGCCATACGCAGTGAAAATCATTAAAAACATTAGAACTTGTCCTACTCAGTATATTTTTAGACTGATTTCAAACATAAAATATGAAAATATAATAAAAAATAATTCTGTTGCAGAGAAGCCCGTAAAGATGCCATCTCTCGGAAATACAGCGGAGATCCTACGGTGATTCAAACCAAGAATGACGGTTTGATGGTGAGGCGACTGGAGGGCTTCGCGGCGGCGGAGAGGGCCATACAAGGGAGGTCACTCAATCTCTGCAGCGTACAGGATATGGAGGTCATTGGCGACACGGAGGTGATTTCCAAACTGGAGACATACATGCAAACTGTCGTCTGCTCTTCCAATACTCATGTGTACGTGCTGGATATGAAGAACTATGAAAGATTGGTGTTGAAGAAGAATCCAGCAACCCTGAACACGATCAAAGGCATCGTCAGTACTAAACTACAGAGCAGAATGGGGACCAAACAGGGGACACAAATCCCTCTACTGAAATACCTCCATTTTAAGCTCAACGAAGAAGCTTTCCAGACTGTTAAAAAGTTACCTCCCTTGCAAACGACCAAAAGTCTTCCGGATAACGGGTTGCTACGGCAGTATTTATTGCAGTCATTCGTGGAGGGGAAATCTGAATTATGCGAACCTTATGTGCCCGGTAGACTGTACTTTACCGAGCTCATGCACGACAAAGCTCGGATACGAGAGAACATTCGCAGCAATCAGGGCTTGCAAAGACAACGTGAAAAGTTGTTCTCCGAGAAAATGAAAACTAAGAAACCACGAAGCACCGCCGCCCTGAAAGAAGCTCTACAACTGATGGAACAGGAGGATATGATCGCATGGCGGCGTCATATGGGTAAAGATGTATTAGATATGATCGTGCCCACAACGAAAATGAATGATGCCATGCCGAAAGGCATCACTGAGAACACAAAGTGTTCCATAAAATCTAAAATGCACGAAAAGAAAGGGCAAAATGTTAAATTCCAATTTTCTACTCTAGAATTGCCGTCTGAGCCAGAACATATCAAAGCGAAAGCGACGAAAGAAATAACAACCTCTACTCTTGTCGGAGACAAGAATAAGAAACAAGAAGAAAAGCTTGATAAGCTAGTGGCAACAGCGGAAATTGTAGTTTCGAAGATTGAAACGAACGTGAGACAGCCCGTTCTTATCACAGAAGCCCCTTTACCGACGATAAGGGAAGAATCTCATTTAGGACAAACTTCGCCACCAGAAGAAAAAGAGGAAGGGTTACAGGAAGTGATCAAAGGAGAATCCAAGGGGACAAAAAACAACGAGACACTAGTCAACCCCGAGGCTGATCAACCAACCAAGGCGCCGGTAGAGACGACAGCAGAACCCCTATCAGTCGGAAAGAGAGCCTGGAACTTGACCAAACAATTTGTAACTCAGAAAATTGAGAAAAAGGTACACGACAGCAGCCTTTTCAATGACAAGTATTCTGAATACAAAGACTACGAGACGAGCGAGAGAACGCTAAATTATCTAGAAAACCGCATCAGAGCATTTCACATCAAATACGGCACCAGCAGGAAACCTATGAAACTACCGAAACTGAGAAGATACAAAGTTCAGCCAGAGGTAACTTTAACCCTATTCCGTCAATGTAAGTGGCAAATTCGGTATCGCAGTAGAAAATCAACCAATTCTTATTGATTGATTTTCAACTGCGGCAACGAAGTTGATTTTCAACTGTGGTACCGACTTTGACTATTGATTTTCAACTGAACGAAGTTGGTTTTCCACTGTGGTACCGAATTTGACTATTGATTTTCAATTGCGGTACCGAATTTCACGCTTACAATGATCGCCTCTTGATCGGAGACAGTCCTGCTTAATCTTTAACCTTCGTGAGCACGAGCAACGCCACAACGCACACGTGTTTTGTAACGTTTACCCATCGATCTTGATGACCTTCGTAGGTTATGACACCACTTTATTCAAACGAGGTTTTTAAATTGATAAATATGATTAATCGTAAATACCTGCAGATTTCCGGGATCTGCTGCATTTCAGATATGTGAATATCGCTGGATGTTCGAATATGTTTGCTAGGTTGTTTTACAATCGGCAATTGAGACCCATGTCCACTAGAATCGCGTTCGTCATCAAAGACCATTGATTGAGTTCACGGTTTACAAGCTCTGATTGGCCCAATCAGGGTAATGCATCAATCTGAACAGAGTCAAGCCTTCGTGATAGTTAGATCACGCGTCTCTTATGTAAGTGGGAGCCATGCGACTATTTTGACAGCGAGGCTGCCGAACTTCCCAGAATGATTACAAATCATTGCACGTTTTCATGGCCGTTGACCTTGATATGGGTACATGCGTTTGTTTATATATGACTCCCATCAAGCATTTTTCGTGTCCAGGCAATAGTTGCAACGCTCTGCGATCGCCAGCGAATCTGTCTTAGTGTAGTCTTATCTGGTTTTATTTGGTCAAATTAACAGCGATTGTGCTAATTAATTGAAGAGACGGTTAATTAATTTTGCTAGTCAATCAACTTTACTGAATACGACATCAATACAGTTAGTTAGCCAAGACACTTAGTTGTAACGGCCATTGAACAACTGAGCAAGGGGGACAACTCGTAATGCATCGTTTCGCAGTTGTCTGAAAAAAGAGAGAAAATTTTCACTCAGCAGATGTCATATCCACAGGGTAATACAGTACTATTACAGAGATACTAATCTGTGCAGTTTAATGCGTCATTTCATAGAAGCAGTTAATGGTCTGATAATCCCTCAAATTTTGGGGGATGATTACTCTTCTCACAGAAGCGAGTCTCGCCGGGATGTAAATGGGCAATCAGCCTTATCGGAGTGTGAAGTGCGCATGTCACATCCGGATCTTAGGCAAGAAAAACAAAGCCACGTCGTCAAACTTTTGTATATGACAACATAGCTGGCTGGCGCTGTTTTCTGTCGTTTCTGAAATTTTTTCGGCAAAGTGGTTTTTTGGTGACAGAGCAAATAAACACAGGTATTCGCGAAAAGAGGGAAGCCCCCCAAAACACGGCAGCGCATTAAATTCACCCGCAGAAAATGCCAAACGATCGCAAACATTCGAAGAGGTTCAACATGCATTGTGATTTGCCTGTCAGAACTCCGTTTCGTTCGCGTAGCGAAGTCAGGTGTGGAAAAAGAGCTTTAAAAAGGAGAACAACAACACTGGTCACCTGCTAGGCTTAAATTAATCAGAAGGTCCGCTTGAATACGTGAGTGAATTCAATCAAGTATGTTGACTATGCGTTTTGCGGGTCCCACCCGTTGTGAGCCTCGACGCGGGAACACGTACAGCTACCAGGAAATGTGGCTCAAGTTTACAGCCTTGCCAGTCCTTATGTGCGACTAAACAGGAATAACAAGTTTATATTTTATTTTTGACGAGTGCATCAAACCTTTCCAACTCCTAAAATCTTCCACTGTCAGCCCATGCTTCCATGCTTCTGCAGGCTTGGGGAACCATCTCATCGGTTTGTTTATATTTCCTCAATCCCAGAATGCACCGCGGCCAGCGACACTCCGATAAACCTAAAACAGATCATCGAGTGTCACCTCTCCACAGCGCGTGCTAACTTTCACCGGCTCAGTAATAGTTATCGCCTGAGACAGAGGGGTTCATGCAGAATGAACACTCACACCAGTCCGATTTGAATACCGAGGTCGCGAAGCGGGGTTTTTCTTTTGCCAGAATGATCCGGCACACAATGGGTTTCACTTGTGCTCTGGTGTTCAAGTAGGAAGAACCGGGTGTTCATGCGGATCAAAACCGGGGTTATATTTGACATGAACACCTCCCTAGTTCCAAGACACACACTGAGTTCTGTGTCTGGCATTCATCCACGTGAATCGCCTGGTCGCCTTCAGAGTATCGTACGAATGCGATGTTCTAAGGGAATTACCCGGTGTTCATGTAGAAATAAGTTCCAAGTAGTGGTGTTAAAGTGATGTATCAAACATTTTAAGATCAATTATTTAAAGAACGAATAATGTCCATTGAAGTGTGAAACGAGAGATAACTCGTATGAAAATGATACAAAAGCAAATAGGCCTTCTTTTGATGTAGACTTTTCAAGTGAAATTACGAAAAACACAAGTTCAAGGCCAATATATAAATTGAGCTCCGCTAATTCACAAGTCAGCTTTGATAAACGTCAGTCAAAAAACAGAACTATTTTCGATTATTGGAGTGACAAGCTATAGTTATAGGATCAGCATGCAAATACGCCATGTAAATTCCACACTTGGGTATATTTTGCTGCCAGTCACATACCTTCCTGTCGAGGGACACCAACGTCATCGCGGTGATGCATTCTTGCTGTAGTTTCTCTGAATCCGGTCACGATTTCTTTTTGTAAGCGTTACACTATATGCTTTCTGATATACATACATTAAAACAACGACTGCCGCAAATATACGTCTAATCTTTGGTTGTCGCCTGCTGGGCATTGATTGCAGACTAAGCAGTCAAAATGTGACGCGTCTGTAAATGGTAACGCATTAATTTTCTGTCGTGCATATATGTGCGGGTACAAGTGAAATGTGTACCGGTAAACGGGAATTCCTGTCAGACATTTCGTTAATTATGGGCCTGGTATGAGATCATGTGTATGGGCATTGGGATATGTAATTTGTATGTCTGCATGTTTTGCTTCATATGCGTTTCACGTAGTGTAGATTGTGACACGTATATATCAATTACATATATGTTTTTGTTACAAATATTTGTAACGATAACGTGAGAATTACGGACCAGTCAAACGGGTTGTGGAAGTTTTGTTTCGTGTGCAAATGAGTTGCTTGTCCTGAAAAAAAAATGACGTGTTACACAATACGACCATTGTGTAATTCCACATGCCCCAGCCCTCACCAGCACAAGTTAACCTTTACGACGTGTCTATGAGGTACACTAAAAGTTAAACACTCACGAATACGCGATTTAATTAAAATCTTACGGAACAACCCCGCAGTTTTCATATGCTTACTAGTAATAACTGGGAAAATCCCTAGAACATTCTTTTTATCGCTATGGCCAAACGAGATAAAACATAGTATGGAAAGTGATCTAAACGTTCGACAAATACACTGTTTAATATTTATGATGTAACTTCCGGCTGTGTGCGCTCGGGCGAGAAGCCAGTCCGAAAATCTGACTGGCGACTGGGTGTTATTATGCTCTAGTGAGGTGGTTGCCCCGAAGCGAGGGCCTCTGGACGTGACATGAAAGAGAACCTCGTAATATATTCGATCACGGCTCAAGTGGAGAATTACGTTGAACCAATACTATTTTACTAATCATCAAGAAGCTAAATTTGAATTAAAACAAATTGGTTTTTCTATTTCTATTTACAGGAAGAGCCGTATAAAAACCCAAGAGACGGAGGTAAAGTCGTGATAAGACAGAGAATGTGTGAGCTGGCCCAATCAAAGTACAAGATTAAAGAACATAAGCACGTGCACTATCACATGGTACAATCTCTGCCGGAAGTCCGCCATTTGAAAAAGACCCGGATTATCATGCAGTTTTTAGTTGATAAGTCTGTCAGGAAAACGACGGACCAAGACGAGTTCGTTGTTGGTTAACGTGTAAAACGTAATTTTAGTCTTATTGGGCATTTTATAATTCGCTGTGTTGTTGAAAACATTACATTCGAGATAAATAGTTCCTTTGATATCCGGAGAGTATCAATGTAGCCTGCTCACCAGAACTCTTCCTTGTCATTGACTATAGCAACCAACTACGGGAAACACCTACTATAAATACGAGGTGCTTTGCATAGATTACACAGCCTTGTCATTGAGTAAACCAGTATTTGAAAATACTATTTCAAAATAATATTTGAATATACTATTTGAATATAAAAAATGCGATAAGAGATAGAACAATCATAAGTTGTGGTACTGATCATTGACAGTATGTGGATACTGATTGAAGGAAAGGGTGTAACACAGCTAGTTTGTAGTTTGTCAACAAGAATAAAACAGAGCTGACCAGTTTTCTTATTCTCTTAAAGCATACCTGTATCCTAAGTGGAATTTTCAAAAGTTTTTAAAAATGAGTGAAAGAGGCGAAAATAGCGACGGCAAACGCTATTTTGGAAATAGTTAAATCACGTCTGTGGCGTTAGAGAGGTAATGTGTCAGGCTATCAACAGTTTTTTTCGTACTTTTATTTTCAAAATATGACAATGTACAGTGGTTTAATGAAATATTACTTCAGATGATTAATTTCATCATTATTTGGCCGAATATGAATAATTTGGGCCTGTATGGAGAATGTGGAAATCAGAGCAAGCAATTCAATATCAGTAGTATATAAAATGCTTAGTCTGTAAAGTATATAAAATCCTGTGATGACGTCACTTTCAGTGTTGAGATTACCTCACCAGTGTGCACTTCCGAGAGGTGCATTGTGAGATCGGGAGTGGATACAAAAATAGTTGGAAAACAACCCCGCTCCTAAAATGTGCGGGTCTATACCTGGATCAAATGGGTCAAATAGGGTCTCGGATAGAAGCTCTCGTGCTGTAGAATACGATTGGAGCGCCTGGCCAATCGAGGAGTAGTAGAGAAAGATGTAATTTGGGGGCTGCACAGAGACATATCTAAGGGCCATACGTAGTCCCATTGAGCCGCGCAGGTTCTGTTCTTGAAGCTCTCGTTGTGTATCGTGATATAGTGTCCTGAGCATGGAGTGATTGTGAAGTCAATGTGACGTCATCGGGGATGAAGAAAGCAGTTTGTGTTGGAATAGGTGCTTAGTTACAACAACAATTACAGACTATAGCGGATCCGTAACCCCATCTGCACCGATACCCCCCCGCCAAACTTAGCCTCTCCCGCCAAACTACCCCCCCCCCCAAACTTACCCACCCCCCAGCGAAACTTACCATGCACCCCCGCCAAACTTACCCCCTCCGAGCTTTTCCGCCAAACTTTTTAACGCAGTTTCGGAACGACGTGAAAAAGAGAGCTGAACTTACTAATTTTTCTGTGAATGTTATTGGTGTTATTTTGAGACAATTAGCATATTCTATGTGCAAAGGATCATGGAAAACTTCGAAATGGCGTCCATGAGGTGTCCTCAGCAAGTCGTGTTTTTGGTATTTTCGTTTGATTTTTTTTCGCATTTTTCTTGCCTAAAATGGCATAAAAGTAATTTATTTTGCCCAAACTAATAATTCACTATGATATTAATTAGTTTTTGAGAAAAAATATAGGAACATCGGCGAAAACTGGCTTCCCAAAAGATAACGTCAATGCGACGTCTTGTACTTTTATACATTTTCTTGTATACAGCATGGGGAAATTCAGATCTCTATCTCAAGAGATATCGAAGTAAATAAGGAAGGAATCGATTCTAAGATTGATGCAACGTACGCCATTGTGAACAAAAAAATAGGTAAAAATGTTAAAGAAGTATACAGGACTAAGATACAATACAGGAGTGATTGATAAATTATGAGACTTGGAATCGGGATTTTCTCATTTCAGGTATTCTGTGTAATGAGTTTTTGGAATGTCAAGAATTATCTACAAAGATGTATTGATTATCACTACGAGTGATCATTTATCGGGGTTTAATCACACGAGTTTGATAAAACCCATATTATACAAACTTTAACGAGTTTCATATGTGCTTTATCAAACGAGTATGATAAAGTTCAGATGAATGAGTATGAATATGATGATTTATATCTCACAGTACAATAAACAGAATCGAGAGATAATTAGCAAAAATGTACGCATGTGATACAATCTCACAAAAATAGCAAATTCTCTCAGATCACCGTTGTCCTTAACTTTCTCAAAAACTTTCTCTCGTTCAAACCTAACCATATTTATAATATCTGTTATTATCCAAACCTGGTACACCTCATCCGTTAATAAAAAAATGATCTTTTCCCAAGGAATTCGCTATTTTCGCATCGCCCACTTCACAAGCGTTTTGAGCGGCCACTGATGAACGAAGCATTCTGATCACAAAACAACGACCTTGATGGGACTCGAACCCACAGTCTTCGGCTCCGGAGGCCGACGCCCCATCCATTAGGCCACAAGGCCAGCTGGTATGCATTGTTGTGCGACTGACCATCAAGGTTTGGCCATAGGCTCCGATGTCTACTTGCCACAAATTTTGCTTCAAGTGTAAGTTTCCAATCTCTTATGTGTGCCAAATGTCATTTTACTGTTTATGAGATAAACCGATACAATTGTTGATACATTCCGTTGTCATTTGCATATTTTATTCTGTGTAGAGTTTTTGGAATGTCAAGAATTATCTACAGAGATGTTTTGGTTATCACTACGAGGGATCATTTATCGGATTTTGCTCACACGAGTTTGATAAAATCAATATTTAACAAGCTGAATGAGTTTCATATGCATGTGTTTTATCAAACGAGTGTGATGGAAATCAGATAAATGACCATGCACGAGTATTATGAATTATTTCTCACGTCACAATATCTTAGTAGGCCTACATAAATTTCGAAACAGAATCGAAAGATAATTAGCAAAAATGTACGGATGTGATAAAGCTCCGGTATCATATAAGTGTATTGCCTTGCCTTTGTTCGCTGTGATGTGAGAAATTCTAATGTCAGTGTATATCTGGCTTGGCACGACTCGGTTTTCGTCGTGAAATATTTCAACTTATCATAAAATATTTTATACCTAACCATTTTATATCAAACATTATCCCTGTACAATTTTTAAAGTGATCGTAAACCCTCAAGTAAAATTTCCATCAAATGAAAGACCATTGCGAATTGTGTCGGAAAATATTTATTGTAATTTTTACGATTTTATTACACAGAGTAAACTGCAAATAAAGCATGGTATTCTATGGTGGTCTGTTGCAATCATATCTAGGTCCAGTGACGCCACATTGCCTTAATACATAATTTTAAACTGTGTATGCACTTTCCAATGCTTGACTCACGCTTAAGGTGTGCATACTTTGAGTTTCAACACAGTCTCACTGTTCCAATGTGCATGTTTCACCAAAATCGTGGAAATTAAATGCAAGATTCAAATAGACTTGACACTTATGAGTTTCCATCTCCCAGATTTTGGTGAAACATGCATATTGGAACAGTGAGTCTGTGTTGAAACTCAAAGTGTACACACCTTAAGCTTGAATCAAGCATTGGAAAGTGCATACACATATGTATTAAGGCAGTGTGACGTCACTGGACCTAGATATGATCGCAACAGACCACCATAGAATACCATGCTTTATTTGCAGTTTACTCTGTGTAATAAAAACGTAAAAAATTACAATAAATATTTTCCAACACTGTTTGCAATGGTCTTTCATTTGATGGAAACTTTACTTGAGGGTTTACGATCACTTTAACCAATTTCCGCGTCGCCCACAAGCGTTTTGAGTGGTCACTGAGCATTCCGAACACAAAAGATCGACCTTGATGGGACTCGAACCCACAATCTTCGGCTCCGGAGGCCGACGCCTTATCCATAAGGCCACAAGGCCAGCTGGTATACGCAGTTGTGCGACTGACCATCAAGGTTTGGCCATAGGCTCCGATGTCTACTTGGCACAAATCTTGCTTCAAGTGTAAGTTTCCAATCTCTTATGTGTGTCAAATATCATTTTACTGTTCATGAGATAAACCGATACAATTGTTGATACATTCCGTTGTCATTTGCATATTTTATTCTGTGTAGAGTTTTTGAAATGTCAAGAATTATCTACAGAGATGTTTTGGTTATCACTACGAGGGATCATTTATCGGATTTTGCTCACACGAGTTTGATAAAATCAATATTAAACAAGCTGAATGAGTTTCATATGCATGTGTTTTATCAAACGAGTGTGATGAAAATCAGATAAATGACCATGCACGAGTATTATGAATTATTTCTCACGTCACAATATCTTAGTAGGCCTACATAAATTTCGAAACAGAATCGAAAGATAATTAGCAAAAATGTACGGATGTGATAAAGCTCCGGTATCATATAAGTGTATTGCCTTGCCTTTGTTCGCTGTGATGTGAGAAATTCTAATGTCAGTGTATATCTGGCTTGGCACGACTCGGTTTTCGTCGTGAAATATTTCAACTTATCATAAAATATTTTATATCTGACCATTTTATATCAAACATTATCCCTGTACAATTTTTAAAGTGATCGTAAACCCTCAAGTAAAATTTCCATCAAATGAAAGACCATTGCGAACTGTGTCGGAAAATATTGATTGTAATTTTTTACGATTTTATTACACAGAGTAAACTGCAAATAAAGCATGGTATTCTATGGTGGTCTGTTGCAATCATATCTAGGTCCAGTGACGCCACATTGCCTTAATACATAATTTTAAACTGTGTATGCACTTTCCAATGCTTGACTCACGCTTAAGGTGTGCATACTTTGAGTTTCAACACAGTCTCACTGTTCCAATGTGCATGTGTCACCAAAACCGTGGAAATTAAATGCAAGATTCAAATAGACTTGACACTTATGAGTTACCATCTCCCAGATTTTGGCGAAACATGCACATTGGAACAGTGAGTCTGTGTTGAAACTCAAAGTGTACACACCTTAAGCTTGAATCAAGCATTGGAAAGTGCATACACATATGTATTAAGGCAGTGTGACGTCACTGGACCTAGATATGATCGCAACAGACCACCATAGAATACCATGCTTTATTTGCAGTTTACTCTGTGTAATAAAAACGTAAAAAATTACAATAAATATTTTCCAACACTGTTTGCAATGGTCTTTCATTTGATGGAAACTTTACTTGAGGGTTTACGATCACTTTAACCAATTTCCGCGTCGTCCACAAGCGTTATGAGTGGTCACTGAGCATTCCGAACACAAAAGATCGACCTTGATGGGACTCGAACCCACAATCTTCGGCTCCGGAGGCCGACGCCTTATCCATTAGGCCACAAGGCCAGCTGGTATACGCAGTTGTGCGACTGACCATCAAGGTTTGGCCATAGGCTCCGATGTCTACTTGCCACAAATCTTGCTTCAAGTGTGAGTTTCCAATCTCTTATGTGTGTCAAATATCATTTTACTGTCCATGAGATAAACCGATACAAATGTTGATACATTCCGTTGTCATTTGCATATTTTATTCTGTGTAGAGTTTTTGAAATGTCAAGAATTATCTACAGAGATGTTTTGGTTATCACTACGAGGGATCATTTATCGGATTTTGCTCACACGAGTTTGATAAAATCAATATTAAACAAGCTGAATGAGTTTCATATGCATGTGTTTTATCAAACGAGTGTGATGAAAATCAGATAAATGACCATGCACAAGTAATATGAATTATTTCTCACGTAACAATATCTTAGTACATAAATTTCGAAACAGAATCGAAAGATAATTAGTAAAAATGTACGTCTGTGATACAGCTTCGGTATCATATAAGTGTATTACATTGCTGTTGTTCGCTGTGATGTGAGAAATTCTCATGTTAGTGTAAATCTGGCTTGACACGACTCGGTTTTCGTCGTGAAATATTTCAACTTATCATAAAATATTTTATACCTAACCATTTTATGTCAAACTTTATCCCTGTACAATTTTTAAAGTGATCGTAAACCCTCAAGTAAAATTTCCATCAAATGAAAGACCATTGCGAACAGTGTCGGAAAATATTTATTGTAACTTTTTACGATTTTATTACACAGAGTAAACTGCAAATAAAGCATGGTATTCTATGGTGGTCTGCTGCAATCATATCTAGGTCCAGTGACGCCACACTGCCTTAATACATAATTTCAAACTGTGTATGCACTTTCCAATGCTTGATTCACGCTTAAGGTGTGCATACTTTGAGTTTCAACACAGTCTCACTGTTCCAATGGGCATGTTTCACCAAAATCGTGGAAATTAAATGCAAGATTCAAATAGACTTGACACTTATGAGTTTCCATCTCCCAGATTTTGGTGAAACATGCACATTGAAACAGTGAGTCTGTGTTGAAACTCAAAGTATACACACCTTAAGCTTGAATCAAGCATTGGAAAGTGCATACACATATGTATTAAGGCAGTGTGACGTCACTGGACCTACCTAGATATGATCGCAACAGACCACCATAGAATTCCGTGCTTTATTTGCAGTTTACTCTGTGTAATAAAATCGTAAAAATTACAATAAATATTTTCCAACACTGTTTGCAATGGTCTTTCATTTGATGGAAACTTTACGATCACTTTAACCAATTTCCGCGTCGCCCACAAGCGTTTTGAGTGGTCACTGAGCATTCCGAACACAAAAGATCGACCTTGATGCGACTCGAACCCACAATCTTCGGCTCCGGAGACGGACGCCTTATCCATTAGGCCACTGGTATGCAGTGTTCGGTACTGTTTGACCATAGGCCCCTATGTCTGCATGCCGCGAATTTTTCTTCAAAAGCAAGTTTCCAATCTTATTTCTATTTATGTGTGTCAAAAGTCATTTTACTGTTCATGAATTAAACCGATACAAATGTTGATACATGCAGTTGTCATTTGCTTATTTTATTCTGTGCGGATTGTTTTTATTATCACTACGAGAGATCATTTATCGGATTTTTATCACACGAGTTTGATAAAACACATATTTAACAAGCTTTAACGAGTTTTGTGAATTATAATGAATTATTTCTCACGTCACAAATATCTTAGTTTCGAAACAGAATCGAAAGATAATTAGCAAAACCTGCGGTATCACATAAGTGTATTACATTGATTTTGTTCGCTGTGATGCGAGAAATTGTAATGTCAGTACGATTCTGGCTTGGCACGACTCGGTTTTTCTCGCGAAATATTTCAACTTGTTATAAAATATTTTATACCTACCCATTTTATATCAGACTTTATCTCTGTACCATTTTAACCGAGACGACGCGGGTTGAGAATGGCTTAACTGTCTAAACCTAACATTCTTTACATTCTCTGTCATTATCCAAACCCGATACACTGCACCAGATCTTTTTTCAAATAATTCGCTATTTCCGCACCCGCCACCTTAAAACAGTTTTCAACGGTCAGTGACGAACGAAGCATTCCGAACACAAAACAACGACCTTGATGGGACTCGAACCCACAATCTTCGGAGGCCGAAGCCTTATCCATTAGGCCACAAGGCCAGCCGATATATATTGCTGCTCAACTGACCATCACCATTCTGTACTGTTTGGACATAGGCCCCGATGTCTGCTTGCCACAAATTTTGCTTCAAGATTTAGTTTCCAATCTCTTTGGTATTTATGTGTGTCAAAACTCATTTTACTGCTCATGAATTAAACCAGCACAAAGTTGATATATTCCGTTATCGTTTGCTTATTTTATTCTGTGTCGAATTTTTTGAAATGTCAAGAATTATCTAAAGAGATGTATTGGTAATCACCACGAGTGACCATTTATCGGATTTTTATCACACGCGTTTGATCAAACCTATATTGAACAAGTTTTCAACAGTTTCATATCTGTTTTATCAAACGAGTGTGATAAAAACCAGATAAAAGACCACGAGTATAATGAAATATTTCTCGCATGACAATATCTTAGTACCGGTATATAAATTTCGAAACAGAATCGAAAGATGCAATACAACTTCGGTAACATTTTAGTGTATTGGGGATACAAGCCGTCTTAGCTCATATGTCAAGGACAGGAAGCAGATTACATTATTATCAGCAGAAAGCCATCAACCCCATACAACACCTATATTGATTACAAGTAAAAACTATCATTGGTAAAAAATTAGGGGCAAAAAATTGTTTTTGAGCAGCGCAAGTAAATTTTTATGACTGAGGATTACAGTTGGTTATATCAAGTTTTCAGCAGTATTTCAGTGCATGCTGTTTCGTTACTACTGAGAGAGAATGGGCAAAGGTACAATTTATTTATGTCGATTTATTTTCCCAGATGTATGTATTAGTTTTTTCATAAAACGCAATATATCATGCACCGGGGGCGCTTTGGGACTTTTTTGCTGCGGCACAGTGGGACCATAATAATAATAAAATTGTGAAATTTACTTTAATCCTAAAATGCTATTGAAGTGCATTATCTTGTTTCCTAGATAGTAGTAATTGCTAATTCTATCGGATAAGATGAGTTTGACGGACACGTTCAAAGTCGAATGCTTTCGTTAGCATGAGAATCACACAAAATATTTTTTTTCCTCAAATTTGACCTTGGGAAATATTTTATGTAAAGCAGGGGTCTAAAATTGCAACTAACTCAACCATCGGTGTTGAATCTTCTAAACTCCCATGAAATACGTTAGTATATACTTGAACCCCCCCCCCCTCCACCCTCCACTCCCCTCAACACATGCGCACGAAGGTGTGGTCTAACCTTGTGAACAGATGTAAGTAGTAGGGAGACGGCACGAAGGCGATTATTTTGTCGGGGGAGGTAACTCTTGCATCCACCAGGGGGCGCTGTTTCCAGGTTAAAGGTATAGGGGACGCCACATCGCCTTTTAACTCTGTGGCGCCAGGGGGCGCCACCAGCTCAAGGTCACGTGGAGGTCAAAAGTAGTTCCGGCAACTTTTGTATTCCTCTGCGGTCTGGTGGTAATGCCGTCACTTCCGCGGACAGAACGTAGTCCCATGTCAACCAAGTGACTTCCAATGTTAATGTATACGGGGAATGCCTAAAAAGAGTATGGGAATAGACGTTTTGTGCCCGGGGTGGGTCCCTAGTGGACCGAATGGGTCGAGTGAGGTGTCAAAGTGAAGCGCTCCTCTAGGGCCATTCAGTCATGGGTGGGTGCATGTAAAATTAGGATTTTTTCCCGAAACTATAAAAAGCGGAACACGGACTTTACCCTTAAACTATGGGAAAACCCCTATCAACTCTAGCCAAAAGGGCTAATATCGGTCTCCGGGTTTATCGGGGCCTGCCTATCAAGTCAATGGGGTGGGTGCATGTAAAATTAGGATTTTTTCCCGAAACTATAAAAAGCGGAACACGGACTTTACTCCTAAAATAGGGGAAAACACCTATCAACCCTAGACAAAAGGGCTAATATCGGTCCCCGGGCTTATTGGGACCTGCCTATCAAGTCAATGGGGTGGGTGCATGTAAAATTAGGATTTTTTCCCGAAAATATAAAAAGCGGAATACGGACTTTACCCCTAAAATAGGGGAAAACCCATATCAACCCTAGCCAAAAGGGCTAATATCGGTCCCCGGGCTTACTGGGACCTGCCTATCAAGTCAATGGGGCGGGTGCATGTAAAATTAGGATTTTCCCCCGAAACTATAAAAGCGGAACACGGACTTTACCCCTACAATAGGGGTCTGTATTATACAATATAAGGGAAAATGCCTGTATGGGGTATGGGGATGGTCAATTTTTTTCGTGGGCTTTACTATGGCTTGTGGGGTCGCGTTTTTCTCGTCTCGCCAAGAAAATGACAATGGGAAGGGTCCCGGAGCGAATCGGTGAAAATTTTGGGAAAAGTCACCGAGGTCTGTATATAGGCCCATAGGCTGGCCATGGGGGGTATAGGTCCAACCTGGGAAATGTACACACGTTCATTGTGATATGGGTTGCTTGGATTTGTTTTTCACGTCTCGTAATTTAGAACACGATGGGAAGGGTCCCGGAGCGAAACGGTGAAATTTTTGGAAAAAGTCACCGAGGCCTGGGTAGGCCCATAGGCCTATACTGCATGGCTATGGGTGTATAGGTCCATACGGGGTGGACGTTTTGGGATCTAGGTGGGCTACTAATGGCCCGATGGGGTCGAGTGAGGTATCAATGTGAAGCCTATGTGAGGGGGCAACCGATGGGATGGATGTGGGGTAGGAATATCGTCATTCTGCGCATGCGCAATAGACAAAGTGTATGGAAATAGACGTTTTGGGATCTAGGGGAGCCACTAGTGGGCCGATTGGATCAAGTGAGGTATCAATGGGAAGCCTATGTGAGGGGGCATCTGATGGCGTGAGTGCGGGGTTGAAATATCGTCACTCTGCGCATGCGCAGTGGACAAAGTGTATGGAAATAGACGTTTTGGGGTCTAGGTGGGCCACTAGTGGGCCGATGGGGTCGAGTGAGGTATCAATGTGAAGCCTATGTGAGGGGGCAACCGATGGGATGGATGTGGGGTAGGAATATCGTCATTCTGCGCATGCGCAATAGACAAAGTGTATGGAAATAGACGTTTTGGGGTCTAGGTGGGCCACTGGTGGGCCGACGGGATCAAGTGAGGTATCAATGTGAAGCCTATGTGAGGGGGCTAGACTAGGGTGTCGTTTCCATTCTGCTGCGCAGGTCACGTGGGTTGTGACGTCACTTCCGGGTTTCACCTCCAAACCCAGAAGAGTTCCAATGTTCTCTTAGACGTCCGGATGTTCAACCTCCGGGGTTTTTTTCCGGCCCGGCCCGGCCCGGCCGCACGCGCGCGCGTCATCACCGGCAGTGCGCGGATGAATGTCGGGTGAAAAGGTCAAAGGTCACATCCAGGTCAAAAGGTCAAAGGTCTCCCTTTCGGCAAGGTTCGGAGACAATGTTGCGGCATCGATATACAGAGCTTGAACCCCAAAAGGGGATTGTAAATTAACCGGGGAAGGATGGGCAGTTCCATTTGGACCAATCAACGGGCGAGAAAAAGAGCCAATGAGCGAGCGATAAAAGGACCAATGGACGGGTACTAGAATTTCGCTCACGTTTGCGCCTACATCCGGGTACTGGGATGCTTTCGCCTACGTCCGCGCCTACATCCGGGTACTTCTATGTAGGTGTATACAAGTGGGAATGTTTAGGGCAATGCTGCATTCATTGGCCTGCTTGACCTGACCAGCCTGAGCCTGCCTCACAAGCCTGAGCCTGCCTCACCGGAGCTATACCATGAGACGTGGAGAAGATTTTCCAGGGGATCCTCCGGCGCTGTAATCTTTGTTGTTGTTGCTCTCTTTTTTGGACTAACCCATCAGAATAGTACGTATCACGGACTACACCCGTAGAGCTACGTCTAGGCGCGCATGTGTGACATGGTCTATAAAACACGTCTCTCTGGATCCTACACCTCCATTCCTACGGTTTCAGAGCCATGACGGACACCCGTCCCTATGCGACTCGCATTTTACAGCATGCGACCGTGGTTAATTCGCTCACGGGTTACCGAGCAGTGGTTCGGTCCATGTTTTCAGATGGCGACGACAACGAGGGGCGACGCCAGATCCTGAACGAGTTCACAGAAGCGGTCCTCGACAGAGTGCACTCGATGGAGAGGTGTGCCATCACTCACCACTACTGGACTATGACAGCCATCCTTGATGCTCGGGCTATGGACCAGGAGCGCTCACGCCGGAACCAGCGACGGCTGGTTGGCCTAGTCAAGGTCTGTGCCCTATTGACCCTGTCATTGACGGTGGGACCTGACTATAAATACGAGGGTCAGACAGAGTGTGCGTCATTCAACGATCGTCATTGGGTCAACCATGTCACCAGTTCTACGAGCCATCCTTCCCCTTACACCCCGGGTGGGGTTACACGTATATGAAGATAAAGTCACCCTCGTGGAAGACCGTGGAGATGTTTGCTGGTCGCGCGCTGAGACCGTATCGAATACGGTTACGCTACACCGTGACGGCTGGACCAAATTTAAACGGGTGTTGAGCGGTGAGCTCGACGGACACCTCATCCACATAGACAATGCCATCTACGTACACTGTGGACACTTCTTCCCACGCCTGGGCCGCTACCAAGACCCTACGCGAGGCTTCACCCTAGACCCCGATCTGCGGACAGTCTTCAAGAAAGTGGTGCCTATCGTGGACCAGCTGTTTATACCGGACGAGCGGTCATCAGACGAGTTGGAGTGGGCTCGTGCCCTGAGAGAAGCGGCGGCAGAACCCAATGAACAAATGTATAGCAATGAACCAGACGACGATGCCATTGATTACCCGGCTAGACTTTGACCACCCGATCCTTTCATCTCACGGGGTTCTCCCTATAAATACGAGAGACAGTCAAATCTTGTACCATTCACGTACTGACCATGACGGAGCATATAATACGGGCGTATCTCAGCTTGACCCCCGAGGTCTTCCTGCACGTTTATGCGGATAAGGTCGATATCATGGAGGAGGTGGGAGACATCTGTGATGCGGACCCTACACAACCGTGCCCGGCTCACATTCGTCTGTCCCGAGAGGGCTGGACCAAATTCAAAAGGGTGTTGTCTGGTGAACTGGACGGCGACCTCATCCACTTGTGTCACGATGTGTACATCCGACGCGGCCCTTTCTTTGCTCAATTGGCTCGGCTAGATGGGGGTACAGTGCATTTTATCCTTCACCCTGATCTATGGTCTGCATTGGAAGATGCCGTGGTAGATGTGGATCAAGTGCTTATCAAGCGGTCATCAGACGAGTTGGATTGGTCATTTACCATGGACACTGTGGAAGCCAACGAAGAAAATCAGAAAGAAACTCCGGCCCAAGATATACCCGTTATAAATAAACGATAGAGCCAGGGTCCATCATCATTTGTCACCATGAAGCGCTGGGAGAAGGTGTTGGATAACTTATACTACAGTCCCGACAGTCAGGCGGCCTATAGTGCATTGTCGGCTCTCTATCGAGCGGCCAAACCCCAGGGGATACAACGTGCCCAAGTCCGAGATTGGTTAAGAAAACAAGACACCTATACCTCACATCGATCTGTCCGTCGCCATTTTCTACGGAACCGGGTCATCGTGGGAGGAATAGATGCCCAGTGGCAAGCGGATTTGGTCGATATGAGCGCCTTTGCCAAACACAACGATGGAAATCGGTATATCTTGACGTGCATCGATATCCTATCGAAGTATGCGTGGGTGGTACCCATCCGGACGAAAACGGGGGCGAATCTCATAGCGGCGTTCAAAGACATCTTCAAGACCGGGCGCAAACCTTTGTATTTGACGAAGGCACGGAATTCCTCAACAGACCGTTCCAACAGTTTCTGAAAGCCCAGAAGGTGTTTTTCTTCCATACGTACAACGAGACCAAGGCTTCCGTGGTGGAAAGGTTCAACAGGACATTCAAAGGCCGTATGTATAAATATTTCACCTATAAGAATACAAGGCGGTACATCGATGTTCTCCCGAAACTTGTGAGTGGTTACAATCGAGCCTATCACCGGAGTATAGAGAGAGCCCCCATTACCGTGACCCAACGCAATGAAGCCCAAGTCCGGCGTGTCTTGTACCCCAGGCAATCGCAGCGAACGACGAAGGTGGTGTTCAAAGTCGAGGACCCTGTACGGATCAGTAAAGTCAAAGGTCAATTTGAGAAAAGTTACTTGCCCAACTGGAGCGATGAGCACTTCCTGATTAAACGGCGCCTACCCCGACAGCAGCGAGTCTATGAACTGGAAGATTTTCAAGGGGAGCCGTTGCTAGGGACGTTTTACGAGACGGAATTACAGCCTGTCGTAAAAACAAAGCAAGACTACTACACGGTGGAGTAGATTTTGAAAACGGAACGTCGACGTGGCAAACTGTTTCATTTCGTCAAATGGCAAGGCTGGCCCAGTTCCTTCAATTCCTGGGTGGCTGCCAACCAGGTGAAACGACTATAAAGCCAGACACCACTACCGTCATCCTCCATTCCACGTCCGACCACAGTGCTATGGACAAACAGCAGCTGTCTCTGAACACAGCGTCTCCCAAAACGCGCAAAGCGCAAGTGGGCTTTGTGGTGATACTGCTAACCCTGCTGAGTGTGTTGTACGGAGGTGTGTTTTACGACGTAGCCTATGTCAGCACGTTACTTAACCAACTGAGAACACCAGCCACCAGTGAAACCGGTCTACAGATAGCACCAGTCAACCCCGTATCGAGCCCAGTCACCACCACACCCCGTGTACAAGCCACGTCGAGCTCCACACCAAGCTCCACACCTACACCAAGTACACCCACTACGTCTGAAAACCCACCGGATTTCATCCCTCACAGTGAACAGACAACGACGACCGACGTTGTACCCACCACCATCATCACTCGCAGTGAACAGACAACGACGACCGACGTTGTACCCACCACCACCACTCCAGTTCACTCGTACCAAATTTACAAGAGCGGGTTACCACGACAGCGCATACAGCTCGAACCATGGACCCTCGGTGGCAGCATCCCTTCACTTACGTCATCGCAGGACCGACGGGTTCCGGCAAAACGCACTTCGTCGGAAGCTCCTTCAACACGCCGACAGCATGATCACCCCACCCATTGCGCGAGTCGTGTGGTGTTACGGAGAATGGCAGGAAGCGTATGCAGCAATGCCCCACATCACGTTCGTGGAAGGCCTACCCAACCTGGCCGATTTGGAACCCGACACCTTGGTGGTTCTGGATGATCTCATGGCGTAGACGGATGCGCGGGTCACCCAACTCTTTACCAAAGGCAGCCACCATCGACGGCTCAGCATCATCTACATTGTGCAGAATCTGTTCAGTAAAAACAAAGAACATCGGAACATCAGCTTAAATGCCCACTACCTGGTGGTCTTCAAAAACCCGAGAGATACCACTCAACTGCTGCACCTGGCGAGACAGATGTATCCCGGCCGCACACCGTTTGCGTTGGAAGCATTTAAAGATGCCACAACCCCTCAGCACCGGTATATGCTCTTCGACCTCAAGCAAGCCACCCCCGACCACCTTCGACTACGAACCGGCATCTTTCCCGGAGAGACCCACCACGTGTACATGCAAAAATAATGTAAACACATCCACAGTGGCTCCCCCAGCTGGGATCTGTGTGTTTGATGATGGGGATAATAAAAAGAATGAATACCACAGCATGGTTGACTTTGTCTCTGTTCTCTGAAGTAGATAAAAAGAGCAGAGTTGTGGGTTCTAGCATTAGTTGTACATGATGTCTGCGCGAGTACGGAAGCACGCTCCGACGCTCCGTGAATTGAAGACGGCCCCACCCGAGTTGGTCCGAACCATTGTACGCGGTGCGGACCCTGACCTTGCACGCTGTCTGTGCGAGATCGGGTACAACCTGTTAAAAGGCAACGTACCACTGACTCCGGCTCAGAAGACCAAGTTGGCCATGCATAAGACAGGTCTCCGAACCCTAGTCCAGAAGCGGGTCCCTCAAACACAAAAGAAAAAGGTGTTACAGAAAGGCGGCTTTCTCGGGGCCATCTTAGCACCGTTGGCCGCTTCCGTGTTGGGTCCAGTATTGGGTGGACTCTTCGGCCGACAATGAACCACACGAAAAAAATGGTCCTCGTCGAACCACGGTTCCTTCAAAACCTCCAATCGCCCTACCCTGTCCCACCTACGGTGAAGACCATAAACACCCTCGATGGAGAGATGCAACAGATCTTACAGAGACCGGGGTTAAGCGACAGTGAGAAAGTACAACGGTACAATGAGACGCTTCAACGGTACATGACGTTCATGGACCAATACAAAACCCTCTCTACCCCACCACCACCACCACCACCACGTGACACACCGCCGACTTCAGCACCGCTCCAACAGCCGCCATTACCAGGGGTACCACCCACAGCCCACAGTGGGTGGAAGACGAAGTGCTGAAGAGTGTACCTGCATCGTTCAAGAAACAAGCTGGCCTGGTATTACAACGGATGAAACAGAATCCTAACATGACTTGGAATGATAAAGGCGAACTACTGGTACAGAATCAGGTGGTCCCCGGGACGCACATGACGGATTTAGTGAATGACCTGATGCGTAAACGCAGGTCGCACATGGATCCTCGAGGATGGGAGGTCTTCGCTCAAGGCTTGAAAGACATGCATGTACCACAGGAATTGGTGGGGAACCCCCACCGCTGGGCCTTTATGCAGCGAACCCAGCAATCGCCGAGTGGCCCACTACCTTCTTGGGAATCCGAATGGGAACCGGAGTCACCCCACCAAAACACCACCACCACAACGGGCACCTTCTTTTCAGACCTTTAAAAAACCATCCTTGATCAGGACACCCCACATCTCCAGAGCCGTGACACGTAGCAAGTCACCGCGACGAACACGACGCCGGACACAACCGCCCAAGGCCTGGAACACCTATTAAAACCAACAGCAGCAGCAGGACAGCTCAGTCGCCATGTTTTACCTCACCCTACCCAGTAACAGTTCGCTGGATGTGTTTCCTGACAACACCGTGGCCAAGTACGTGACCCAGTTACCGCAACCGTTGCATTTACCTGGACGATGGGAATGTGGTCTCGTGGATATCCAATACCCTTACTCGTGGTACAACGTGCGAGCCAATGAAGTGTGGTACGAGGTGACCTACGAAGGAAAAGACACCCGACTCACCCTCCCCGAAGGCCAATACGATACTCCCAAGGAGTTCATGGGTGGGTTGTCAAGACTGTTGCATTATAAGGCTCTACGGGAGGTCACGAATACTTCAAAACCCATCAAATCCTTTCCCTTCAAGAATCACGTGGACTTCGATTACAATGCACACAACGACAAGGCACAGCTTATCGTTACCGCCAACGCGAGTGTCGTACTGAGTCCTATCCTACAGCAAATGCTGGGTTTCGATCTACAGACGTTCGCTGGTCCCACCGCCCAACAAGGCGAGATCCCGATGGATATGAAGTCGGGAATGTACGGACTCTACGTCTACTCGGACGTGGTGGACAACCACATCGTGGGCGATATCAACACACCTCTGTTACGGGTGGTCCCCATTGAAAAGACGTATGGAGATCAAGTCACCCACAGTTTCACCTACATGCTCTACCTGCCCGTACGACAAACCGACATCAACACGATCACGGTGGATATAAGAGATGACACGGGACGACCGGTGGCATTCGAACGAGGAAAAGTGGTGCTGACACTTCATTTTCGACAAGCACGTGCTCCCCACTTTGCATAATGAAAGTACCTTACGAGTGCGATGCACGCAGCTATGCCGACTATTATGCCCAACAGGCCGGGGGTGGCTTTCCGGTCTTTAGCGGCGCACGCATGCAACGAGGACATGGACTGGGGAACATACTCGGGAGCATCGTCAAAACGTTCCTGCCCTTGGTGACGCGCGGGGTGAAAGCAATCGGCAAACAAGCGGTACGCAGTGGACTGCAAGTGGCCGGTGATGTGTTGGGGGGTACGGCACCCAAAGAAGCCTTGAAACGGCGGGCCAAAGGAGCGGGAGGCGTCTTGGTGGCCAAAGCACAACGTACCGTAGGGAATAAAAGACCTGCCCCACCGAGACCACGCACCAGTCGACGACCGACCCAGCGACGACGCACATCGAAGACCCAAGATATCTTTTCTTAAAACTCATCAGTGACTCGACCAACACGTACCCCTATCGAGCCTACATCGAGACACTGTTGTCGTATGGCCGAGAGGCTAAAAAATCTCAGCTGACAGCCGCTTTATTCTACCAGGACACAGCCGAGCACATGGACACGGTGGACAATGTGGGATATAACAAACGGAAGGCTTTCACTGCGAACGGTGCCTCGGTGGATCTCATGGGTCGACTACACGCAGACATGTTCATGCAAGACCGGTACCTGTTGAACAAGATCCCCATCAACATCCGACTGATACGGGCGCCTCCGACCTTCGCCTTGATGGCCACTAACGTAGATGGGCATGCCGCTGACTATAAGATTGTTATCCAAGACGCAGTCCTGTATGTCCGAAAAGTGAAACCGAATCCAGCCGTTCAATTGGGACACATGAAAGCCTTGGAAACAAAACCAGCCCAGTACCCTGTCCGACGTGTACAAACCAAAGTGTTCTCTGTGCCTGCTGGAAATATGGGCGCCAACAAAGAAAGCCTGTTCCTGGGGGAACTACCCAAGCGATTGATCCTGGCCTGTGTGGAAAATACCAGTTTCAGCGGAGCCTACCCAGAGAATCCGTTTGACTTTAAACATTTCGGCATCAATTTTGTGGCCCTGCATGTGGATGGACAACAGGTCCCAGCCACGGGCTTAACACCGAACTTTGGGCACAGGAATTTCATTCGAGCCTATCAGAGCCTGTTTACAGCCACCGGTCAAATCAACCAGGACGAAGGGAATTTGCTCAGTCGGGAGGACTACGCGAACGGATACACGTTGTTCTGTTTCGATCTGATCCCCACCTTAGAGAACGACCATCAGCTGGCCCTGGCCAAGCAAGGCAATTTACGGTTGGAAATCCACTTTGCACGAGCCCTCGGGACCACCGTCAATGTGATCTGCTACGCCGAGTTTGACAACATCATTCAAGTGGACAAGGCGCGCAACGTCCTGTGTGACTTTTCCACCTAACATGGATACAGACCAAATAACCACCGTGCTGGAGAATGACCCAGGGACACGTATGGTCTTTCAAGGGGGGTTCGCCCGAGATGTGTTCCCATTAGACCGTGTGTATCCTGCTGCATACGTTCTCAATACGGACCCGATGGATCGGCCCGGTGAACATTGGGTGGGCGTGTACTTGACAGAACAGCAGGGCGAATACTTTGACCCGTACGGCCTGCCACCCCTCCATCCGGATTTAACAGACTTCATGGATCAAGGCACAGAGACGTGGTGTTGGAACAGTCAAACGTTGCAAAGCGTGTGCGGACAATATTGCTTGTTTTACCTGTACCATCGATGCCGGGGAAGACCCTTATCTACCATCGTACAGATGTTTGACGAGTACCCCAAGGCCGAGGACCGCGATGTACTCGTATATGACTGAGCCGCCCATCATTTCAATGTACAAGCCCCGTTCTGGGCTTAAGTTCTTTCAATGTACAAGCCCCCTGTCCTGGGCTTAAGTTCTTTCTCAATGTACAAGCCCCCTGTCCTCGCTTCTGTTTGCAAGCCCTTTTCTGGGCTTCGTGCTCCTCTTCAATGTACAAGCCCCCTGTTCTGGGCTTCAGTTTTCACGTGGTTGTTCTCACGTTGTTGTTGTTACTGAATAAAAAATCAGATCTCACCAAAAACCCTGTCTTGTGTGTTTTCTATATGAGCATAATGCATGAAACTGGCTTGAACACCGTATTAGCCAATCAGTGGCCTAGAATGGAGCCAAATGTAACCCATCAATGTCCAGAAAACATTACCCGGATGTACAAGAACCCGGATGTAGGCGCGGACGTAGGCGAAAGCATTCTAGTACCCGGATGTAAGCGCAGACGTGAGCGAAATTCTAGTACCCGTCCATTGGTTCTTTTTCTCGACCGCTGATTGGTCCAAATGGAACTGCCCATCCTTCCCAGGTTAATTTACAATCCCCTTTTGGGGTTCAAGCTCTGTATATCGATGCCGCAACATTGTCTCCGAACCTAGCCGAAAGGGAGACCTTGGACCTTTTGACCTGGATGTGACCTTTGACCTTTTGACCCGACATTCATCCGCGCACTGCCGGTGATGACGCGCGCTCGCGCGCGCGCGGCCGGAGAACCCGCGCGCGCGCGCTGCGGCCGGGGCGGGCCGGGCCGGGCCGGGGAAAACCCCGGAGGTTGAGCATCCGGACGTCTAAGAGAACATTGGAACTCTTCTGGGTTTGAAGGTGAAACCCGGAAGTGACGTCACAACCCACGTGACCTGCGCAGCAGAATGGAAACGACACCCCTAGTCTAGCCCCGTCACATAGGCTTCACATGGGATACCTCACTGATCCCATCGGCCCACTAGTGGCCCACCCAGACCCCAAAAACGTCTATTTCCATACCTTGTCCACTGCGCATGCGCAGAGTGACGGTGATATTTCAACCCCGCACTCACGCCATCAGATGCCCCCCTCACATAGGCTTCCCATTGATACCTCACTCCTTGATCCAATCGGCCCACTAGTGGCTCCCCAGATCCCAAAACGTCTATTTCCATACACTTTGTCTATTGCGCATGCGCAGAATGACGATATTCCTACCCCACATCCATCCCATCGGTTGCCCCCTCACATAGGCTTCACATTGATACCTCACTCGGACCCCATCGGGCCATTAGTGGCCCACCTAGATCCCAAAACGTCCACCCCGTATGGACCTATACACCCATAGCCATGCAGTATAGGCCTATGGGCCTACCCAGGCCTCGGTGACTTTTTCCAAAATTTCACCGTTTCGCTCCGGGACCCTTCCCATCGTGTTCTAAATGACGAGACGTGAAAAACAAATCCAAGCAACTCATATCACAATGAACGTGTGTACATTTCCCAGGGTGGACCTATACCCCCGATGGCTAGCCTATGGGCCTATATACAGACCTCGGTGACTTTTCCCAAAAATTTCACCGATTCGCTCCGGGATCCTTCCCATTGTCATTTTCTTGGCGAGACGAGAAAAACGCGACCCCACAAGCCATAGTAAAGCCCACGAAAAAAATTGACCATCCCCATACCCCATACAGGCATTTTTCCTTATATTGTATAATACAGACCCCTATTGTAGGGGTAAAGTCCGTTTCCCGCTTTTTATAGTTTCGGGGAAAAATCCTAATTTTGACTTGATAGGCAGGGCCCAGTAAGCCCGGGGACCGATATTAGCCCTTTTGGCTAGGGTTGATAGGGGTTTTCCCCTATTTTAGGGGTAAAGTCCGTGTTCCGCTTTTTATAGTTTCGGGGACAAATCCTAATTTTACATGCACCCACCCCAATGACTTGATAGGCAGGTCCCAATAAGCCCGGGGACCGATATTAGCCCTTTTGACTAGGGTTGATAGGGGTTTTCCCCTTTTTTAGGGGTAAAGTCCGTGTTCCGCTTTTTATAGTTTCGGGAAAAAATCCTAATTTTACATGCACCCACCCCATTGACTTGATAGGCAGGCCCCGATAAACCCGGAGACCGATATTAGCCCTTTTGGCTAGAGTTGATAGGGGTTTTCCCATAGTTTAAGGGTAAAGTCCGTGTTCCGCTTTTTATAGTTTCGGGAAAAAATCCTAATTTTACATGCACCCACCCATGACTGAATGGCCCTAGAGGAGCGCTTCACTTTGACACCTCACTCGACCCATTCGGTCCACTAGGGACCCACCTTGGGCACAAAACGTCTATTCCCATACTCTTTATATGCATTCCCCGTATACATTAACATTGGAAGTCACTTGGTTGACATGGGACTACGTTCTGTCCGCGGAAGTGACGGCATTACCACCAGACCGCGGAGGAATACAAAGGTTGCCGGAACTACTTTTGACCTCCTCGTGACCTTGAGCTGGTGGCGCCCCCTGGCGCCACAGAGTTAAAAGGCGATGTGGCGTCCCCTATACCTTTAACCTGGAAACAGCGCCCTCTGGTGGATGCAAGAGTTACCTCCCCCGGCAAAATAATCGCCTTTGTGCCGTCTCTCTACTACTGATGTACTTACACTGCACGGTGGGATCTTGGTATATCCTCTGTGAACAGCCCAAGACCCCATTCACTGATAGCACAAATGAAACATAAGAATGTACCATAAAGCTGGTGAAACGCAATGACAGTTTTTGGCTATGTACCTTCAATATTCAAATGCAACCCCCATCCTTAACGGCATAGAGTTCCCGTCTAGGGTTACCGGAATGTACAAAATATTTATTAGATTCAATGAAATTCTCACTTTCATTCTTGAGCAGAGCTTGCAGGGAGAGGCGTTATATACAGTTATGTTTCCGGGTTTCCGTTAACTCTTGATCTACTGACCTAGGTAAAATCACAGACATGTAAATTTTGGCCATTGGGCAAATTCCTTTGACTGTACTTATCAGATTACAATATTCCGCTTCCATTTCTGACAAAGACTGTGTAGAGGCTATGTTTTTGTACCAACATTTCGTATGATTCTATTGCAATAAACCAGACTAGCCTGCGTCCTCACTACAATTGCAGTTGAACGGGAAATTGTTGCACCCGGATGAGCCACGAAAGTTGGGTTTAGACTCATATCGAGTCTGCAATGCTTGGCAATCATGCAATCAGTTATAAGATACCATTCTCAAAGACTTATCCGAAAGAGGCACAAATCAACGCCATAACTTCTGTTGATACTGGTAACTTATCGTCGATAGAAAATTCTAAATACTGCTTATAGGCATTACTCCGCCAATCACCCTGACATTGAAACAATTCAGAGGGAATTTCGAGCGAAATACCGAAGTCGTACCCTCTCGCCTAAAACTGTGTAAGGTGTAACGAGTTGGGTCCCTATCAATCTTTGGCTCTAGAACCCACATTATGGACTGATTATAGCACCATGGGATTAGCCTACCAAGATCTCTTCGAAAAAAGACGGCATTGTGCATGGCATCCTATCGAGCCAGTGTATCAATCGATAGGTTACGATCGATACACTGGCTTGGTTGGTTAACGATAGCACTTCTGGATATAAATAGCTCGAGGGGTTTCCACTAAACCGAACCAATCATTAAGCGCGCTGAAGCAGCTCATCAGGCCAATCCGCATTGAGATTTGAATTCTAACTGGATTGAATTTTATCGCCGGACAGACTACGTTTGAAATCGACATAGGGTGTCAAAGCGAAAACCACAGGCTTCAGATATCGACGCGCTATTTCAAAAGAACCGATGGGGATGAAATGTACGAGATTGTGTAATTGGCGCAACGATTCGAGAACTCATCCGAATCACCAAAGAGGTCCAGGTAAACCCTCTGCGAGGATTTAGAGTTTACCTGGACTTGTGCAGATGTATGCATGAGTGCCGTGACGTTTCCTCAAATACGTTTACAGGACACAAGTTGTGTCCCAAGATACGTGCTATTATTGGCATGTCGAGCGTTCGTTCCCATTATGAATTGTTGTGGACCACGTTACTCTAATTAACAAAGATGCGTTTATCACAGTAAAACTACCTCTTGATAACTGTATTGTAGCGTAAAAATTTTACGATTTTCGTGACTTATGAAAAAGGCGATCAGAAACAAGCACCAATATGTGGCATGTAAACGATCACACAGATCATTACAGTATAAAACTTTTGGGTGGATGTGGGTTGGAACGTGCAATTCCCCAGACGGATATTTTGAGCTCAAGGGCCCGGACCTCAAGAAACTGGTAACCAAGATGAAGATAAATCGATTATTTAGTTTCTAATGGACACTCTGTTCTAACGTGGTAAAATAATAATTCCAGTTTGAGCTCAGTGGGGTGTAAATGAACCGTGTTTGTTCCTCTGGAAAAGATCTAAGCCAGGACAACAACCTACTAACAAAAAGCTACCGGGGCGCACACAGTTCGATACAAAGTGTAATTTACCCAGCAGGGATTGCTACTCTTTTAGCGTGGCCTTAGATTTCCTTATTCAGTTTTGAACTAGGTGTAGGATCCCTGTTACACGATCATCGGCTAAAGTCAGAGTCAAGTTTAACATATCAATCTCCGTGGCAGGCTATCGTTTTTTCGCTCGACTGCTCCAACCCACAGCCCTGTATAGTTTTCGCTAACGAAAGTCGTCAATATAATTGACTGTGTTGTTTCGCGCTTTCTTCAGAATTTAAACGATGGCCGATGCCACTCGTTGGCACATATGTGTTGAGGAGCGTGACCTCATGGAATCCCACTTTAATCCAAGATGGATTACACAGGTAACTGAACAGCAATCCCAACTGTCCTCATATCAATGTCAAGGGACTCTTCAAGTTTGAAGTCGATCGATTCAATAGTTGTCGAATTCTTGGTCGGACAAGACATGTGTAAAAGGCTGGCGACGGCAATTTTGGATAATGCAGGTAACTGAAAAGCAATTCCAACTGTCCTCTGACCGATGTTAACCTACTCTCCAAGTTTGAAGTCGATCGGTTCAATCGTTCTCGAGGTATTGTCCGGACCAAATCCAACTGCTGAAAATCCAAGATGACTGGCGATCATCCGGGATTATACAGGTAACAGAAAAGCAATCCCAATTGTTCTCTCACCAATGTCAAGACACTGTCCAAGTGTAAAGTCGATCGTTTCAATAGTTCTCAAGTTATTGGTAGAACCAGAAACGTATGAGGATTCAACTGCTGAAAATGCAAGATGTCTGAAGGCGGCTATCTTGGATTATACAGGTAACTGAAAAGCAATCACAACCGTCCTCCCACCGATGTCAAGACAAGTACTCTCCAAGTCTGAAGTCAACCAGTTCAATCATACTCGGTTTATTACCCGGACAAGATCCAAGCACTTAAAATTCAAGATGGTTGACAGTGGTCATCTTGGGTTATACAGGTAATTGAAAAGCAATCCCAGCCGTCATCTCACAGATGGCAAGGTACTCTTCACGTTTGAAGTTTCTGGGTCCAATTAAGGACGCACAGTGTCCCCCCATTTATGTGACGGAGGACAAAAAGTGTCCAATAAATGGGCACAAACTTGAATTTCATACTGTGTATGTTGCCTGCGTTTCAACTAACTCCACTTTCTAACCCTATTTTTTACCATTCTTCATTTGAGAAGATTTTTCACTCAAGATGTAGTCTTTCCTACAGTGTTATTTATTTGGTCATACGTGGTTGATTGACCAACCTGCAGACACATATTCACAAGAAGTCTCTAACCGAGCAGTTATGCTACACTGTAAATCATGAATGTTCGGCACCGTTTGTTATTGCAGTCCTGGTGTTTGGCCAAATCACAGTTAAACTTCACAGATTGCAGCTTGCGAAGAAGAGGGAAGTCAGTGGAAAGCCTGTATTGGCTACATACAAATTTGTTTTTCATACATTTACTCACTTTCATTTTTGAAGTCCCTCAAAATTGGCGTTGAAAAAGATTTGGTCGCTTTTTCAGCTTTGTCAGAAGTTTACATCTGATGTGTGTGTGTGTGTGTGTGTGTGTGTGTGTGAACACTGTCTGTCTCAGAAATATATCCGTCATAACTCCATTTTTTCAAACTGCGTTTAATTTCCTTCACGCCATCACTGCCTTCCAACATTCTCCCATCGTCAGAGTTTGTAACCTCCAAACCGTCGGTAAACCCACTATACATGTGTATCTGACAATAGGGGATATGCAATCTGATGTCATGAGAATGCTATCGCTTCGAACAATTTGTGGTGGATAACTCCAGCGTCAAATCGAGTTCGGTTTGGCTTGTTCGTCTTTCGGGGGGATCGTTAAATTTGCCGTTGTTGTAGTTGTTAGGATTTTGCCGGCAACAGCTGGTCCCTCACCATAAAACCCATACTCCCAACGTCAGAGTTTGTAACATCCAATCCGTCGGTAAACCATCTTCGTTCATCAAGACAATTTCTACGCTCACGGTTTAAACTTGCCTTGGTCGGACGGGCTGCCATTGTTGTTCAAACTCAGCCTGTATAGCCTCATGAATAAGCATGACACATTATCCATTATCTTTCCGAAACGTGCTCTGAGACGGCGTTAGCATTGTCATTACGTCAGCCTACAGAGGAGGCGTGTGCTGTGTTTGATTGGTTCGTAAGACGAAATTGACATTTCTGATTTTGAACAACCATGGCAGTCCGTCCGACCAAGGCAAGTTCGAAGTGAGACCGTAGAAATTGGTTTGGTGTAAAGAAGATGCGATATACAGACTCTGACTTCATCCCTGTACAAATGCCTGGTGCGCAGCCGCATTGCGTCCTTTCCGCCAAGCCATGCAATGAGAGAGCGTGTTATATTTTACGGATGACTACTTCATCACAGCTGATCACCGCGTGGAGATTGGCGGTCATATTGTAAACAACATTTGACAGGCGAGCATTCTGATTCACGCTGAGAGCTATTGTAAGCATTCCCTGGAAAATGGATCACGCATGTGACAGATTTGACCAGGCAATCAACAAGCGTGCAAAATTATATTATGGCCATGTGTATCGAATGATATCTCTGCTTCATATCGCCGGTCTTTTGAACTCAGTGAGGGAGGCTAACAAAACACAGATCAAAGTCAACACAAAATATAATATCGAAAAATTACTCATCCAAAATTACTCATCTGAACTTCAGCGATGTATATATTATTATATATTTATGTGCAACAAGCAAGTAATAACAACAATCACTGAAGGAGGTGGACGAGAAATATGCATCGAAACACATCATTGGCCTAATTCCCTCACAGTACTAAATATTAATTAATAAGATATATACAGTTAAATGTGTTACCCTGGTTATAACCATAAATAATATTAAGATTTTGTCTGAAAATAACGGATTTCAGTTTAGCAACTGTGCAGCTGTGATTTAATTTAATAAATGATTCAGTTTTTTTTTTCAAATACCAATTTTTTAGCAAACTGAATTATTTAAATTTGCTCGAACTTAAAAATGTTTATCAAATAAATTGACTTAGATTTAAAAAATGGCAATAACAGTATTATCACAATTTTCATTTAAAATTAATATTATAATTTTTTTTTTTTTTATTATTATAATTTACCTGTTTATAAACTTACCATTTAATCACCGCATGAGACTCGTCGGCGAAAATAGCCGCCGTGGTTTTCCCGTGTTGAATTAGCAAATCACGGTTCTCTTCCTGCTCTAACAGTAATCCGGGGCTTGAGAATACAAATGAATAATGTCCCGCCTGTGGTTTTTGTCTGTCGCAATCGCCAGATCCAAGATATTTGGCAGTAAATCCCAGGGCTTGGAGTAACAGAACACGGAAGACGACAAAATTATTAAACAGCGCCGTGAGTGACAACACCCCAGAAAGACATCCTGAACTGACAAAATCAACTATCAACAAGACCAGACGCGCTATACACCTGAGATGCCCAAGTGTATGCCCGAGTGTACAGAATATGATCCTTTGACTTTAAAGCAATATAGGACGCAAGTGCCGGATATTCCATTCTTGGAAGCAGCTCATTAAACCCCTTTTGGACCGATGTAAATACAGCGTGGGTCCACTTAAAAAAATGTGATTTACAAAGAACCTGATCATATTGCATTTAAAAAGGAAATAATCTGCCAAAACAACATAACAACATAAAACAACATAACAACATAAAATTTGTTAATGACTTGATACGAAATGACACATTTCTCAGCTATGATACTTTTGAGGAAATATACTCGGCAACAAATATAGACTTTTTGGAATTCCATTCAGTTATATCGGCAATAAAACGAGCAGCAAATAAATTGAATATAACAGAATTTTCAGGCGAAATACAAGCACCATTTATTCTATCAAATATTTTCCCGCGGATAAAAGTACAATCAGGATGTAGAGTTTTCTATAATATTCTTATGGCTAGTAGTTTCGCGAAGACCAGTGTGAATATCAAATGGGAGACCACTCCAGGCATTGAATATGACTCTAAAGAATAGTGTATGATCAATCGATCAGTCAACAACATTGGTGACATGAAACTCAAGAGATTCATGAACAAAATTGACCCAGAACAGGATGAACTTTGTACTTTCTGCAAAAGGGAACCGGAATCAGTTTACCACTTGTTTTGGAGATGCCTTAAGGTCAGACCTCTATGGCAGCATCTAAAGGAATGGTTTATGGCAAAAGCAAATATCCGTTTACAAGTTTATCCACGGAATGTTATATTAGGTTTGACCAACTCAAGAGACAAAAGTCTCAACTACTTAGTGACCGCTATTAAATTTAATATATATAGACAAAAGGTTGAAAAAGAGCTGCCAAATCTACAGCATATAAAAGATGAATTATAGAGAACATATTACTTGGAGAAATATATCAGTAACAAGAGAGCAGACTGGGACCAATTTAATAAACGATAGTCATCATGTCACCTGTTGTTCACTGAGCGACTAGATATTATTATCATATACGGTATATTAGTAGTATTTGTAAGTTTTGTATACGGAATTGTAACTTTTAGCTACAGATTAGCACTTTTTGGAGTGTACGCTTGCAGAAATGATTGAAGTAATATGCTCTGTAAGCTTCTATATATAATAACCACTTAGCTTTTTGAACTTAGCAGGGTGGTGTCACTGCAACAACTGTCATAACTTCTGTGTAGTGCACCAAAACTGAAATAAATAAAAAAAATATATAGGACGCAGCCTGCCATCCTGTACACCGTTACGCACTCCAAGCAATGTTACAGGCACAGATTTCTGAAGGAGCCCGCCTATGGTTCTCCCAGTTTTTTTTTGGACGACTTTGTGTGTATGAAGGGGTACAGAGACAAAGAAATCACCCACACGACTACAATACATAATGAACACATGTTTACCAATAACCTAAGCAAAAACTGACCGACGAACTTGTACATAGTCAATTCTTCTCTTCTATTTATATCTCATTCCGCTCTCTCCTTGTTATTTATCTATTTATTTATTTACTTATTTATTCATTTATTTATTTGTTTTTATTTTAAAATATAGCGCTTGTAAACATCGCAAATGAGAAATGTATCGTGGAATTAAAATAAAACATTGAGTTGATGGGCCGCGAAATCCGTATGGGAAGGGGCCCGTAAACTGCAATTTCAATCAAAGGCTTGGAGTACATTTACTTGCTCGTTAATGATGGAGGTTAACGGGCAGATCACAAATACCAGTCCGGTTTTTGAAACAGGACGCCTCTTGTAACGTAAAGGTTTGCCGCTGTTCGTTCTCGTCGATATAGAACGCCTATGTTGATTGATTCGCCGAAGTTACGCTGATATTTTCGGAAACCGTCGACCCCATTCGTTAATCTCAACAAGTTCTGTTCATTTAGTAACGGAAGCTGCAGGTTGAGAGAGAAAGCCATGAGCAGAAAAAATGCGCGCCGCAAATAGCCCCACTTTGACATCAGAGGGTATATATGACAATAGGGGATATACAATCTGATGCCATTAGAATGCACAAAGCCCAGCAATGCCGCAATGAGGATTGTTTCGCTCCCTTTGACTTTCCATGACTTTCAATATTTCATATAACAGCATTACCATCAAACTAAACAAGCGCTGGATGAGCGCAAAGACCTCCGTCGAGGCAACAGGGTCCGTAGCGTAATACATCACTGAATAACATACGGCCGGATGCCAAGCTCAATTTTGCATTTGTTGGACGTTAGCTTCATCAATGGTAATTAATCTGGGATTGAGGGTTCCTCACTAGCATGTCCAGATAGGGATGTGAAAGTCACATTCCCAGCAAATAATTTTTGTTTGATTTGACGTGCTTGAAATATTGGGGTATGGACTAGAGTATATTGATGGAAAACCTGGTAAAGTGCTTGAGACATTAGGCCCCATCCCACCCAAATCAACACGTTAGTGACAGAAATGAGACCCTGTGTGCCTAGTTGTACCAACTTGCTTGTGATTTTGTGCTATAGGCCCAACACAGCAACACTTCATATTTTGTATGTGTACAGTATAGCATCATCATTGATGAGAGAATGCTCTTAAAAACACACCTGATTTTACCGACACGTCGTTCTGATCTGTCTCAACATCATATGATGAGGATTCAATGCGCTCGGTATAATTTTGTATACTGGTGTTACAGGTCACCTTCGCCTTCACCTTACTGTATCATTGACCATGGACTTGTACATGTATCACATTCACATTGAATGGTGATGGCTGATGAGAATATTGCCCCTATGGAACAAATGACTGGATTCCACGCAGCAAATATTTATTGTGTAACAGTGAGAAGAAAATTAATTGTATAAACATTCCAAGCCTCATTGAACACAAGCCGCACCATACTTGATATGAATATAACACGCGTACATTAGCTCGCTTGGACGTCGCTTAGTTAAATATGGACAGACTGGCAAAAATCTCAAAATTTTCAAAAGCCACAAAAATGCCCTCAGCTTGTACAGAGTAAGTAAAAATACTTATGTACAACTTGATGTTTAGAAATGACTGTGTTGAGCGGTTCTATTCCCAACTTCTCTTTTATTCTATGTCATAGAGGACAGGGTTTGGTAGATAATTAAAAACTCTATTAACTCGGCTTCACGTTTTAGAGAATGACTTTAATTGAGCCAAAGATGAAAGAGAAATACACTTATAAAAAAATCTATTTAAAAAAATATCTGTATATATGTTTATATTAATTTCCATAATTTATTGAAAAAAACTATACGTAGACTTCGACCACCCAATATCACACAGGCCAGGCAACTGTGAGAACAAGTGAAAGATACCCATCGAGTTGAGCGGATTTGCAGATAAACAACAACAAAAAATTGCACTTTGCGCCTCACGAGGCCCTTCATCATAGAGTGCATGCCAGTTATTTTTCTAGACTACAACAACAACAGTTTTTGCCTGTATCACAGTCCGAGCTTCCGATCACCCTTCAACCTTACCCAGACGACGGATAATTTTTGACAGATTGTCCGGCTAGGTTGTTGATCGGATTCACAGATCATGAATTCCACCGTGACGGAATCACCGTTGGGAAGACTTTTTCTTTATTCAAAGTCATGTACTCGGAAGTTCCGTGGTCATACCCATGTAGTTTCAAGTTTAGTTTGCTATTCTATATGACATCTGTTTACGGATCCATGAAAAATCTACAGATGATCCAGCATTTTCAGTAAATCATGCTTCGAAATGTTCGTGACGGAATCACCTGAAACGGACATGACTCTTGACTAGTGTTGCTTGTCTATTTTTTTGCTGCTCTGTTTCAATCTGACTATTCTTATATGACATCTCTTACTAACATACAGTACCCAAGGATGATAAGATTTTTTTCATCGTGAGAAAAACGCGACTGGATCATCCCAGGGATTAAATCTAGTCCGTGACGGAATCGACAAAAAATCGTGATGGAATCACGAGTGCGCTTTTTAAATCTTATCGGTAAAAGTGCTTTATTAATTACACATTTTCTTCAAAAAAATATTCCTAGAGTGAATTTATCTCTTCTACTTACATGTAGAAAATTAAAACTCTGCCTCTTATTTTTACTAAGGTATACAGCTCCCGCCACATGCATATCTTTTCTGCAGATGTTTCAAAATAGTATAGTTTTCAGTAAAGTGCAATTTTTCTTCTTTTGACAATTTAGAATTTCCCGAGTTCTTCATGTTAAAAAATTGCGGGAAAAATATTTCGCTATTAAAACACATCTTCTCTATTATTGGCTTGTTCCCGGGGATCATAGGAAGCGAATAGAACAAACAGCATGCTAATATAGGGTCTATACGAAAGCCGAGAGGGTTCTTCAGAGTTTTACTTTTTGACTTCCGACTTCTGACTTCCGACTTCCGACTTCCGACTTCAGACTTAGGATTTGTTTTCTTTTATAATGCATTACATCTTAAATTATGAAACATGGAATAACACAATACCGTTATTATGGCATCGTGTGCTTGAAAAGCTGATTGCATGTACTTTTAATAATCATATAACCATTGAAGTTTATTATTTTGATTTTGACTTCCGACTTCCGACTTCTGACTTCCGACTTCTGGCTCCCGACTTCAGAGTTTTGGACATTCATTCACCCCTTGCAACTTTACCTTTACATATATTATAATAATACCTATAATTCTATCTGTGACTTTGTGCTTTGGTCTTTCTGATTATAGTATTGGCAATTGAAAAGGGAACCCCAACGTTCTAGGTCCAGTTTTAGGCCACGGTTAGAGAGACATTAGGTTTGAAGTTTAAATCTGCTAATGATGTAATTTATTGCAAATGGTATTTGAGGAAGTCATCAAATGAACTCAAGATAATGGCTAGATTATACTGGAATTGTCACAAAGCGATAAGTCTAATGTCTTTCTTTGCAATATTGCTTATTTACAGCATCATGAAAACTAGTTCTAAAAAGTTATAAGAATTTATAGAAATACGGTTCTCATGACATATCAACAGATTATAAAGGACTTTATTTTGGAAACTGCACGGATTATGATATCTTATTAACGAGTATGAAGTAACAAAGGAGTACTCGTGCGATTCATATTTATTAAAAATTCATTTCAACTAACACACATCCTTACACAAGTTACATGTAATGGACTGCAAAAGTATCAGAATCTAAAATATTCGTATTTGTCTGTCTAATCAACTCACCAATAGCTTATTTGCATATCAAAGTTTTTCCAGTTCCAGAAAGCTTCTCATCAACCAGGAGAAATGTATATTTATATATTTATTTATAATATTTCGGAAGTAATTATGATCAGTTGAATAGAATTGTGCTATTATATTATGTAATTGAGGCGCCTTTGACTTGTGACATAAGGTATTTCGATTTACATTAGAAGTTATCGCATTTTAATAATCAGAACATAACTGTATAAACTTCAATGGTTATCTGATTATTAAAAGTGCATGCAATCAGTTTTTCAAGCACAAGATTTCATAATAATGGTATTCTGTCATTCCATGTTTCATAATTTAAGATGTAATGCATTATAAAAGCAAAACAATCCTAAGACTGAAGTCAGAAGTCGGAAGTCGGAAGTCAGAAGTCGGAAAAAAGTAAAGCTCTGAAGAACCCTCTGGGCTTTCGTCTACGACAGAATGTGGAGTGAATTTTATGCGAAAAAGGGCTGTTTAGCAGTGTCCGCTTTTCCGTGGAATTCATGAGCGCACGATTGAAGTATCATGGGGGGGGGGAGCCCCCCCCCCATCTTCAAACAAAAGGAAAAGAAAAAGCCGAGAGAGCGCCTCGTGAGGCAGAGTTATTTTTCCAGACTACAACAACAACAGTTTTTGCCTGTATCACAGTTCGAGCTTCCGATGACCCTTCAACCTTACCCAGACGACGGATAATTTTTGACAGATTATCCGGCTAGGTTGTTGATCGGATTCACAGATAACGATTGAAGCATGGGAAGATTTATTTTTTCAGTCGCTATCTCCCCAACCCTCACCCCCCCCAACTAAAAAAAAAAAGAAAAGAAAAAGCCGAGAGAGTTCTTCGGAGTTTTACGTTTGTACCTCTGACTTTGAATTTGACTTCTCACTTCCGACTCGCATCCTGGTGAATGACACTCGTCCTTTATCTTTTTGCCGATTCAGAGATTCTCGAGGAAGTTTCCAATTATACTATCTGGAATGCGAGTTTTTCTTTCGTGAAAATTTACTTTTTATGAAAGCGCAGGTTTGTCTTCGTCGCATACCGGCCATCTGTACCAGCGCGAAGCTATAAGTACACGCGCGAATTTAGTACCCTCGAATAAAGAGACCCGGTGGAAGCGCTGCAAAGGATACACACCTTTTGTGACGTAAGCATTCATTTGTGTCCAGAAACTTTTCAAAATTTCGTCGGGAACCATGGCAATCCCTATTGGAAATCACACGAGTCGTGGGTTCCCCATATGACAATTATTTGGCGGGAGATTTCACGTTGCGCTCCTAGACCTCCGTCTGATCGACGGAGGTAAAAAGACAATCATGTTATACATAAACATAGGATAGTGTCCTGCAAGAGAGAAGCGGTCAATAATTTTCAATGCTGCCGTCAAGACATCATGACGTTCCAAAACTATCAAATCCGTATCACTGATCAGTATTCTTAATCCATATAATATTCGTTGTAAAGTTGTCATCTTGTAGAGAATGCATTCTCAGTAGAATACAAAAGGGGAGATGAAGCACATGGAAGCCGATGACGTCACTAAAAAAATTGAAAAAATGTTATAAATAGGTCAGTAGGTCACCATAAGTAGGTCACTAGGTCGCCATAAGTAGGTTACCATAATTAAGTAGGTCAGTAGGTCGCTCTAAGTAGGTTAGCATATCGTCATAAATAGGTCCGCGTGACCTTATATAATTAGGGTAGTAGGTTAATATGACGTCATAAGCAGGTCGAGACGATCTTTGCAACTAGGTTAGTAGATCGAGGTGGCGCTATAAGTGGCTCGAGATACATATAGAACGAAGAATTGTGTAATACCAGTCTGTTCACGTATTTCCCCTGTGTGTCTTCACAGTCATTGGGTTTCACCACCAACATAGTGTTGCAATATGTTACGCAATACAGCTCATACTGATATAGTCTCGCTATATATTTAAGAGAGGAAGTATCCGTTCCAACTAATACGGCTAGTAAATATACCGACTAAGCGAATGTAGAGACGAAATCGCCGTTTGCTCCACTGCGTTCCTCGAGATGAGATCTTTAAATTATGTATTAAGCATTTTTTCCTAACTCTATTAGTTTTCCCGCTATTAAGGAGAAGACTTCGTGTAATAAGTAAGACTTACCACAGGTCTCTAATGAGTAGTGGATCGGTTCGTTGTATATCGACTTGTGTATACCGTTATTAACTGTAAGACTGCTCGAGAACCTTTACGGGTCTTCTCACGTACGATCTTATACGCTCACTGGTATATCCCCCTATTAACTGCTAGGTCCATCTCAAATCGGTTACCTGCATTTCGACTAATTGTGCAAGATCAGCCTGCTCGCGTATTCCCCCGTGCTACGTCACATAGCGTCACAGCCAATAGTGAACGGTTTCACAATATAGAGTCTTGCATTATGTTGTGCAATACAGCTTATTTCATTATCATCACATATATATATAACGAAGAATTTCGACTAATTATGCCATACTATTTAATATATAAGTATGTTGGTTCGAGAGAAGTTAAGAGTGAGTGTCCGTTCCAATTAACCAGCTAAGTGAATATACCGAAGTCGTATTTATTCCTAAGTTGATACTGTTGAATGCGGCATGAAATGCGTAAGTTCCTTCGTGATGCCCCTATAGCGTCCAAATTTTGTTTCAGAGTAAAAAAATAAAAAAAATTTGGGCATTGCCGATTTTCGTCGAATTTTCTATAAATTACCGATGGCGATATCTCGGGAACTAAGACAGATAGAGACTCGCGGCTTGCGGTGTCGTATTCCTCTTGTATAGATGTACATATCCATGTCCTCCTCCTACACACACACACACACACACACACACACACACTTGGAGCGATAGTTTGCTCTTTCTTGCACCCATAGAATGTAAAATGTGTATGTTTTATGACAAACTAGGATGATTTGTCGACCATAGTTTTCCAGCACAGGCAGCAAATTCACACAGTTGGAGCCATAGTATACTCTTTCTTGCACCGCGAGAATGTAAAATGTGTGTGTTCATAAGTAGGTCGCGACGACCTTTGTTACTAGGTTAGTAGGTCAAGTAGACCTCGTATCCGTGTCAAATGTCACTTCCGGTCACGGTACGGCTCACCTACATATCGTTCTGTTAGGCTTTATTTTAACGCCTTATCCTGACGGTCTAGCATACCAGTTTTTCTTTCTGGGCAAACCTCTGTTCTATTTATAGATCACTCGGAAGTAGTAGAGAACGGGGAGTTTCGTAGGTGCAATGAAGAGCGCTTGGGGATAAGAGTGCCGTTTTCCATACAGCTACATGGTAGAGTTACCTTAGCGTAGGAGGAGGAGGAGAAGGAGGAGGAAGAGGGAGAGGAGGAATGATGAGGAGGAATGAGGAGAAGGAGGAAGAGGGAGAGGAGGAATGATGAGGAGGAATGAGGAGAAGGAGGAGGGCGACAACGAAGACGAGGAGGAAGAGGAAGAAGAGTGAGGAATGAAGAGGAGGAATGAGGAGGAGGAATGAGGAGCAATGAGAAGGAGGAGGAGGAATGAGGAGGATGAAGAGGAGGAATGCGGAGGAGTAGGAGGAATGAGGAGGAGGCGGAAGAGGAAGAGGAAGAGGAGGAGGAGGAGGAAGAGGAGGAGGAGGAGAAAGAGGCACATACGCTAAGGTAATTCTACCATCTAGTTGTATGGAAAAAGGCCATCTTCCCAAACGCTCTTCATTGCACCTCCGAAACTCTCCGTTCTCTACTACTTCCGAGTGATCTATAAATAGAACAGGGGTTTGCCCAGAAAGAAAACTGGTATGCTAGAGCGTTAGGATAAGGCGTTAAGATAAGGCATAACAGAACGATATGTAGGGGGAGATAACTCTTGCTGGGCCGTACCGTGGCGGGAAGTGACCTTTGACAGGGATATGACGCCAACTTGACCTACTAACCTAGTTACAAAGGTCGTCTCGACCTACTTATGACCACACACACATTTTACATTCTCTGGGTACAGCAAAGAGCATACTATGGCTCCAAGTGTGTGAATTTGCTGCCTGTGCTGGAAAACTATGGTCGACAAATCATCCTATTTTCCCATAAAACATACACATTTTACATTCTATGGGTGCAAGAAAGAGCATACCATCGCTCCAAGTGTGTGTGTGTGTGTGTGTGTGTGTGTAGGAGGAGGAGGAGGAGGAGGAATTATGAGTAGTTACTATAATATTGTTTCTAAAATAAGACATTTTCGTATGGTTCCATAGAAACACGTGAACACTGCGAAAAGTGATCAGTCACACATGTCCACGAGTACAAGCGTCGTCGTTATGACACCATAGCGAAGTATTCGTGGTGAGCTACAAAAGAAAAAGTTTTCGACGCCGAATAGCAGGGAAAGTTACTGAGATACGATAAATTCGTATAGGAACTTTACGGTAGACCTCGACACGAGGAATACAACACCACAAACAGCGTGCGCGTATGTCGCTTATTTCCCGAGAAATTCCTTCGTTATGCCCCTAGAACGTCCAAATTTTGTTTTAGAGTAAAATTGGACATTGCCGATTTTCGTCAAATTTTCTATAAATTACCGATGGCGATATCCCGAGAAATAGGATCTTTATTGTACATCTATACGAGAGGAATACGATGCCGCAGGCCGCGAGTCTCTATCTGTCTTAGTTCCCGAGATATCGCCATCGGTAATTTATAGAAAGTTCGACGAAAATCGGCGGTAGTCAAAAAAACAACATTTGTTTTTACTCCAAAACAAAATCTGGACGCTCTAAGGGCATAACTAAGGCATTTACGCATTTCATGCCGCATTCAACAGTATCAACATACGAATCAATTCGACTTCGGTGTATTTACTTAGCTGGTTAATTGGAACGGACACTCACTCTCAACTTCTCTCGAACCAACATACTTATATATTAGATAGTATGGCATAATTAGTCGAAATTCTTCGTTATATATATATGTATGTGATGATAATGAAATAAGCTGTATTGCACAACATAGTGCAAGACTATCTCGGGATTGTGAAACCATTCACTATTGGCTTTGACGCTATGTGACGTAGCACGGGGGAATACGCGAGCAAGCTGATATTGCATAATTAGTCGAGATTCAGGTAACCGATTTGATTTTAAGCGAGATGGACCTACCAGATAATAGGGGGATATACCAGTGAGCGTATAAGATCGTACGCGAGAATACCTGTAAATTTAAAGATCACATCTCGAGGAACACGATGGAGCAAACGGCGATTTCGTATCTACATTCGCTTAGTCGGTATATTTACTAACCGTATTAGTTGGAACGGATACTCCCTCTCTTAAATATATAGCGAGACTATATCAGTATGAGCTGTATTGTGCAACATAGTGCAAGAATATGTTGGTGGTGAAACCCAATGACTGTGACAACACACAGGGGTAATACGTGAACAGACTGGTATCACACAATTCTAAGTTCTATATGTATCTCGAGCTACTTATGACGTCACCTCGACCTACTAACCCACATGTAGCTACAAAGATCGTCTCGATCTGCTTATGACATCATGTTAACATACTACCCTAATTATACAAGGTCATGCCGACCTATTTATGACGATATGGTAACCTACCTATGGCGACCTATTGACCTACTTACTTATGGTGACCTACATATGGCGACCTAGTGACCTACTTATGGTGACCTATTGACATAACATTTTTTGAATTTTCAATATTTTTTTAATGACGTCATCGGCTTCCATGTGCATCAACTCCCCTTTCATATTTTACTATTCTCGCTCCACCAGGGACATGCTACCACAATGCTTCTGGTGGATAATGGCAGCTAGCGTAGAATGTGATAAATATTCATGAGCACGAAGAGTCATGTGACCTATCACATATGTCCCACCGTGCCGTCCGTCCGGATATATATACTCGTTCTGTCTTACGAAGCTCAATACGTTCCATGGTGTAATGATTAGCACTCTAGACTCTGAATCTAGCGATCCGAGTTCAAACCGCGGTAGAACCCTAATGTTTTCTTTTTTCCCTCTAACATTTCTTCTCTTTATTTTTCATCTATGCATCTATTTGTTCGTCTCATTGAAGATTGGAAATGTGTATTTCGTTCTGTTTTAGCCTATTTCCAAAATTATATATCGTAAGCAAACACCCTTCTTTCTCAAGATGGAAGCTATAGGTAATTTCTGGTGATGCAGTAAACTGAACACTGCACCTGTCACACATGGTCCGCATCAGCTGTCCCTCCAGTTTTCGTGGAAAATGCGCAGGTGAGCGCAATTCGAGTATATATTTAAATATAGTTTATATTTACTCTTGCCAAAATAACCCAAGGGATAGGTTAGTTACCATTACATAACATTTATATTTACTCTGGCCAAAATAACCCAAGAGATAGGTTAGTTACCATTACATAACATTTATATTTACTCTGGCCAAAATACCCCAAGAGATACAATGTAGGTTAGTTACCATTACATAACATTTATATTCACTCTGACCAAAATAACTCAAGAGATAGGATAGTCACCACTGCATAACATTTCTCAAGAAAGAGATAATGTACCATTACATATTCAGTCTGGATATTTTACCTCAGAGTGAATCTTGTTTAATTCTTTATTCCAGCCAGGAGTATTGCGGTGAGTGTTTCTATTACTGTAACAATGTGTGCCATTACACATAGAGCACTGACTGAACAAGATGTTTTTACCTCCGTCCATCAGACGGAGGTCTAGGAGCGCAACGTGATATCTCCCGCCAAATAATTGTCATATGGGGAACCCACGACTCGTGTGATTTCCAATAGGGATTGCTATGGTTCCCGACGAAATTTTGAAAAGTTTCTGGACACAATTGAATGCTTACGTCACAAAAGGTGTGTATCCTTTGCAGTGCTTCCACCGGTTCTCTTAATTCGAGGGTACTAAATTCGCGCGTGTACTTATAGCTTCGCGCTGGTACAGATGGCCGGTATGCGACGAAGACAAACCTGCGCTTTCATAAAAAGTAAATTTTCACGAAAGAAAAACTCGCATTCCGGATAGTATAATTGGAAACTTCCACGAGAATATCTGAATCGGCAAAAAGATAAAGGACGAGTGTCATTCACCAGGATGCGAGTCGGAAGTGAGAAGTCAAATTCAAAGTCAGAGGTCAAAAACGTAAAACTCCGAAGAACTCTCCCGGCTTTTTCTTTTCTTTTTTTTTGAGTTGGGGGGGGGGGGGGGGATAGCGACTGGAAAAATATATCTTCCCATGCTTCAATCGTTATCTGTGAATCCGATCAACAACCTAGCCGGATAATCTGTCAAAAATTATCCGTCGTCTGGGTAAGGTTGAAGGGTCATCGGAAGCTCGGACTGTGATACAGGCAAAAACTGTTGTTGTTGTTGTAGTCTGGAAAAATAACTCTGCCTCACGAGGCGCTCTCTCGGCTTTTTCTTTTCCTTTTTTTGAAGATGGGCGGGGGGGGGAGATAGCGACTGGAAAAATATATCTTCCCATGATACTTCAATCGTGATCTCATGAATTCCACGGAAAAGCGGACATTGCTAAACAGCCCTTTTTCGCATAAAATTCACTCCACATTCTGTCGTAGACCCTATATTAGCATGCTGTTTGTTCTACATGTATTCGCTTCCTATGATCTCCGGGAACACGCCAATAATAGAGAAGATGTGTTTTAATAGCGAATTTTTTTTCCCGCAATTTTTGAACATGAAGAACTCGGGAAATTCTAAATTGTCAAAGAAGACAATTGACAAGAAGACAAGTCAATTGACAAGAAGACAATTGACAAGACAATTGACAAGACAATTGACAATTGACAAGACAATTGACAAGAAGACAATTGACAAAGAAGACAAGTGGCGGGAGCTGTATACAGTGTTTGGGGGAGTTCCGAATCACGGGGAGTTGCGGATCACTTTCCTAATTAATGCCTGATATTTCTTGAAGTAAAGTATCTGATTAAAACTTTTTAGGTTTATTGGAACGTCTGTTTCCGTGGACTGAAATGAATGTCAAACAACGGACCTGGATTGTTTCTTTTCCGGTCAATTCGGTAACGTAATACTTCTGGTACTGTACAATAACAAATTGCCACAGAGTCGAAAAACACGTGCGATTTTTCCAGTAGTGAATCTGCGCGAAATAAGGTGGGTTTAGGCGGTATATTCAGTATTTATTTAAATGACAGAATCTTGCTAAATGGCCAAACAAAATATCTAGTGATTTGCGATAAATGTTAACTGACCAGCATTGTAATATAATGGCGCTATAGAGATGTCAATTCCGAATCAACGAAATAAGCGCCGTTCATAACTTGAACTCGGTGAATAAGGGACCGTCTCACAACTAATACAACAGGTGTAAACCGACTTTAAGGAAGATTGGTCAATCCATGGCATTGTCAAAAAAAAAAAAAAATGAATCAATGACAATATCCTTGTAACCGGAACTATGTACGCGAATCATTCCAAACCTTGGTGAACAAATCATTTTTTCGATATTACATCATCATATTCAATAATTTCAGACATATCTACTCCAATATAGAAAGTTTTATATAAATAAAATTGTTCATCACTGATCGAGGTTTCTACGAGTTCAATAACTGGATGTCCCTTTATTAACACTATCTGGTCTGGAAGATTTGGGGTGTATCGCAGGTGAGGGGTGGGGGGGAGGGAGTCAACCCATATATTTTCGCTATCCATAGGGCTAGAGCGCTGCAACATAACACACAGTATCTTCTGTTCAAGCTCTACCTGAAAGAGTAACAAAGCTTAAGATGAACGCTATGATGACGTCGAGTAACATCATCTCGTCAGCCATTTGTCGACTATTTTTTGGACCGATTTTTCGAAATTCTAATTTTCCGATTTTTCTTTCATAAACTACCAAATAAAGTAGAGAATAACTACTTTTGCACAATAAAATACTTTCTAGTACTTTTAGGCCAGAAAAATTCGAAGAAATGGACAGAACTGGCTGGAAAAAAACGAATTTCTGAGATATCACACGGCCGCCTTTTGAATTTAGCCATGATCCTCTGCTCGGCCAAGTCCTAAAATGACTCCAATATGATAAGCTTTAAAGTCACGAAGTTCCCGCTTCCTCTGTTTTGTCGTTATGGAGCAGTACAGGAAAGTTCACTAGCCCGCCCTCCATGATTGTCAGACATCGTATCCTAAAATGTTCTAAAAAATAATTAAATTGAGATTACAATGCAATTTTGTAGGCTCGCTCCAAGATAAATATACTTCAGAACATTTTCGACTCTAGATCTGCGTGTCATTTGTGCCTGGACTGCAACAGTTGAATATTCGCTCACAGGGCGGGGAGAATTAAGACAACATTGAAATCTTCTCCAGGGTTTCACCGGCCTATGGATGATTAGCAGATGGCCCCTCAAGCCTATAAAAATTCCATTCTCAGTGCCTGTAACGGCCGCTAGATGGCGTGATCCGCAACTCACCAAAACGATGCGCAACTGCCCGCGCTGGTGCACTGAAGCGGAGGTTATTTTCTCATCGATTGACAAGTCCGATTGAAGATTTCTTTACATACAATTATAGACGACAGATTTCCCTAGAATCTAAGACCAGCAGTCGCTCTCACCTCCTAAAAGAACAAGCGCTAGCAGTCTGGATGTGAAAAGTGATTCGGAACTCCCCCAAACACTGTACCTTAGTAAAAATAAGAGGTCAGAGTTTTAATTTTCTAAGTAGAAGAGATAAATTCACTCTAGGAATATTTTTTTGAAGAAAATGTGTAATTAATAAAGCACTTTTACCGTAAGATTTAAAAAGCGCACTCGTGATTCCATCACGATTTTTTGTCGATTACGTCACGGACTAGATTTAACCCCTGGGATGATCCAGTCGCGTTTTTCTCACGATGAAAAAAATCTTATCATCCTTGGGTACTGTATGTTAGTAAGAGATGTCATATAAGAATAGTCAGATTGAAACAGAGCAGCAAAAAAATAGACAAGCAACACTAGTCAAGAGTCATGTCCGTTTCAGGTGATTCCGTCACGAACATTTCGAAGCATGATTTACTAAATGCTGGATCATCTGTAGATTTTTCATGGATCCGTAAACAGATGTCATATAGAATAGCAAACTAAACTTGAAACTACATGGGTATGACCACGGAACTTCCGAGTACATGACTTTGAATAAAGAAAAAGTCTTCCGAACGGTGATTCCGTCACGGTGGAATTCATGATCTGTGAATCCGATCAACAACCTAGCCAGACAATCTGTCAAAAATTATCCGTCGTCTGGGTAAGGTTGAAGGGTAATCGGAAGCTCGGACTGTGATACAGGCAAAAACAGTTGCTGTTGTAGTTTAGAAAAATAACTGGCATGCACTCTGTGGAGAAGGGTCTCGTGAGGCACAAAGTGCAATTTTGTTGTTGTTGTTTATCTGCAAATCCGCTCATCTCGATGGGTATCTTTCACTGGTTCTCACAGTTGCCTGGCCTGTGTTATATTCGGTGGTCGAAGTCTACGTATAGTTTTTTTCAATAAATTATGGAAATTAATACAAACATATATACAGATATTTTTTTAAATAGATTTTTTTATAAGTGTATTTCTCTTTCATCTTAGGCTCAATTAAAGTCATCCTCTAAAATTTGAAGCCGAGTTAATACAGTTTTAATTATCTACCAAACCCTGTGCTCTATGACATAGAATAAAAGAGAAGTTGGGAATAGAACCGCTCAACACAGTCATTTCTAAACATCAAGTTGTACATAAGTATTTTTACTTACTCTGTACAAGCTGAGGGCATTTTTGTGGCTTTTGAAAATTTTGAGATTTTTGCGTGTCTGTCCATATTTAAAGGAGTACTTACCTTATTTTTAAGTTTGACTGTATTTATCAGTAATTGTATTCGAAAATTTATTATATAAAACTTATGTTGAAAGAATGCGAAATAAAAGAAATATTGAATATTTTGTTGCTCGCCACAGCGTGCACTGGGCGCCGTCATTGTACCACTGCGTGACGTTTTTAGATGAGCGGAAGTGAATGTATACTCATCTAAAAACGTCACAACGTCATGGAGATTTAAGGTCGATCGTGTTGGTCATGCCGACAGTTCGCACGAGAAGGAACCTAGAAAATCCACTGACGTTTCAGTTGATTTTAATAGTTCAAGCGTAATCATGAAAATGTTTAACAATTTAGAAGCATCGTCGTTCAACTCAAATCCCTAACAGGACGCTCTTTTAGTTCATCGCTCAGCTTCAAATTTTGACCAAACTGAATCGGGCAAGTCTCAGTTGGAAAACCTGCGGAAGAAATTCTTCAATTGGCGGATATAACCTGAACCACTTTCCTTTTAGGAATTACCCCCGTGGGATTTGCCGCGCCAGTTTTTTCTTCGACTTAAACTCGGACTCAGAGTAAATCAAATGTCCAATGTTGGAACGTCCCTGGATCAAGCGTTAGCCGTGGCGTTGCCCTGAATGCTGACGTCACCAGCCACGTCATCCTACAGGCAACATGGCGGCGCCCACGTCGACTTAAAAGCAGAAACATGACTTCACAAATTGTAATAAAAATAATAGTTTATCGCCCTCAACGACCGTGAAATAGTAAGTTATATTTCTTTTCTTTGTAATAAGAACCTATATAAAATAAAGTAAGTACTCCTTTAACTAAGCTATGTCCAAGCGAGCTAATGTACGCGCGTTATATTCATATCAAATATGGTGCGGCTTGTGTTCAATGAGGCTTAGAATGTCTATACAATTAATTTTCTTCTCACTGTTACACAATGAAATTAAGTTTCAAATCATTTGATTCATCTCTTCGATATAGATTGTTATGTTTCATTCGAGGAAATAATTTTAAAAGATCCATATGACATTTTCTAACTTTACGGCTGGAGTTGTATCACAAAGAGCAAACGGCGTAAACATGCTTTCCCATCTCACCCACGCTCATATGGGTATCGATCGTTCCTATTCGAGGACACACTAACTGATTACCTAGTTCAGAGCCAGTGATTTGCTCGCCCTCCACCCCATTGGATATCAGTTGATTCCTAAGGAAATAAACATTACACATGTAATGACCACCTGCCGAGTGATACATGTGTGAATCGGTCAGACATTTCCAAGGATGCCAAATTCTAACTTAAAACAACCATGCCGGATTTCAATGCTTCACTGAGAATAATTGGATCTAACTTTTACAAAGCCTGCAGCTCCCAATAGCTCCTGGATCTAGAACACATAAATGAAAGGACCTAGTTTATCGGTGCTATGGCAAAAATATCATGTAGAATGGGATTGTGTGGATAATATCCTTGGAAGTTGAAGTCCTGCTGCATGCTTCACAAACATAATCAAAAGTGAAAATTATCTCCCTTGACCAGGTAAGGACTTGAATGTGTGTCTAAAATTATTTAGCTTCTAGAAACAGACTTCATTTCAAATTTTAATTCCAATTCTGCTACATGTACATGTATAAAATACATACAGAATGAACTGCATACATAATAACACAAAGAACAGGTATATGTATCTCATTACATTCTTATTCAAAGATCAATACCTGGGTAATATTACAACAATACCATGGTGTTATATATTGTTATGATTGACTTAACTTTAGCTGCTGAAGATATTTCTAATTTGATATTTCTAATCATACTAGATTTCATAACTTCATTTATTTTCACAATAAGCAACATAATCGAGATTAGCAAGTGAAGTTTTAAAACATAATATAATAAACAGCATGGGTCTCCTTCAGTTTATTGTAGACAAAAATTCCCATGAATATATGTTACCATGATTCAGTCATAATATTACCTGTAATATATTGATGTCGACAAGGAATAAACATAATTATTTGATAGTATTACTAATTGTATGTTGTTTATGATTAACATGAACTTTTTATTTGCTGCGTGGAATTCAGTCATTTGTTCCATAGGGGCAATATTCTCATCAGTCATCACCATTCAATGTGAATGTGATACATGTACAAGTCCATGGTCATTGATACAGTAAGGTGAAGGCGAAGGTGACCTGTAACACCAGTATACAAAATTATACCGAGCGCATTGAATCCTCATCATATGATGTTGAGACAGATCGGAACGAAGTGTCGGTAAAATCAGGTGTGTTTTGAAGAGCATTCTCTCATCAATGATGATGCTATACTGTACACATACAAAATATGAAGTGTTGATGTGTTGGGCCTATAGCACACAATCACAAGCATGTTGGTACAACAACTTGGCACACGGTGTCTCATTTCTGCCGCTAACGTGTCGATTTGGGTGAGGGGATCCTCTCAGGGGGAGGTGGGGGTGGGATGGGGCCTAATGTCTCAAGCACTTTTCCAGGTTCTCCATCAATATACTCTATTCCATACCCCAATATTTCAAGCACGTCAAATCAAACAAAAATTATTTGCTGGGAATGTGACTTTCACATCCCTGTCTGGACATGCTAGTGAGGAACCCTCAATCCCAGATTAATTACCATTGATGAAGCTAACGTCCAACAAATGCAAAATTGAGCTTGGCATCCGGCCGTATGTTATTCAGTGAAGTATTACGCTACGGACCCTGTTGCTCGACGGAGGTCTTTGCGCTCATCCAGCGCTTGTTTTATATGAAAGAACCTCTTTGTAAATGCCAGGAGCACATTTTGACCAATTGTATCTCCATATTTATACAACAGAGCATCGCATTTTTTCAGGCTGATATTTCAGTAGGTAAACTTCAAGAAGAAGCAGATTTGAGAGGTTTCGGATTGAAAAAGAAACCCAGCTTGATTACCATTACACAAAAGGGAGTTTTCCCCGTATTTATGTCACATATCCTTTGTATGAGAGCGTTTGATGTTGTCTGTATTCTAAGAGATCAGCCGTATGCTATGAGCTGCCGTTTATGACAATATTGTGTATAGATATTACAAATATATTTATTTACAATATATGGTCATGTTGAACATATATTATTTAAAGTGTGAAATTATATATGAATTGTTTTCTAATATATGTAAGAAATCACAAAACATTTATTGTTCTTTACAGTAAATAGTTTTCTCCATAATATGATTTTTTTTTTCAAATAATATTAAAAAAAAATAAAAATACATACTTTGGAAATATATATACTTTTTCAATATATATACTTTTACAATATATATGATTTTTGTACGTTTAACGGAAGTTGATAAATACGCTTAACGGAAGTTCGCTGAGCGCATGTCCGAGTTGTTGTGGCGAGTTCTTCTCTCTTCCACGGGTTCAAATGAAAAATTTCAGATTCATCTGATGAAGGGATTCCTGCTTTATACAGCTTGTCAGAGATTGTTCGTTATGCTCATAGTCTTCATAACACGCGTGTAGCTGCTCTACCGCACTAGTTAGCATGGATCTTCGGGAGAACGACAAACACACGTTTCGCTGTAAAGGGCTAAAGCTAAACGCTGTAATGGGCCTAACCGCTTTTTAAACCGCATGATGCTAAATAGAACTGGAAGAAAGCTGAATAATACTAGAATTTACTGAGCAAACACAGTCTAATATACCCCTCAGACGTTACCACAAATACACCGAAAATGTATCCCCTTATCAAAATACATAAGGCGGGGCTGCATCAAACAAACTTGACCCAGTCAGTCCAAATATATGACCAGACCAGTGCGCTAAATGTTCCGGGACGACCTATTATCTCTCAATGCGCGGCATCTTCGCATATCCAAGTCGAACACTACACGTGTTGCCATGGCTAAACATAACACATTATCTGATCAGAATACGGGGTTGGTGATGTCATAGCTATATAAATATTCCATGGTCTATATTAGGAGAAGTGCAGCTGGCTATTCGAAAGAAATTAGCATCAATACCATCACCACTTGCCATATTTGGAAATCACACGGACATCAAAGAAAATCCCCGCCTCCTATCTTGATTGCTATATGACATCACGTGATGGAACAATAAGTATCGCGGTTTTAACAATTCACTCTATTCATTAGGTCAAGGTAAATGACGGAACGTTTTTTTTTTTTTAGTATTTAACTTGAAACGTGAAGATGAATTTGGAGCGACCTCTGGGAAACTGGGCCGCTATCTGTATTATATCCTGTTACCGATTACAAAAGAACAGGACACGTCATCGTTGCGATACCACATAGTTTATTAAGGGTATAGATCAAAGATACTGAACCGATCCCGGACATACAGGCCTACGGTATAATTAAAATCAGACCATTGCGTTTGGCGTCTTCACCTACCTGGATACAACCTAAAAGAACACTATCTCGTCACGCCATTACAACTTGGGCACTCCTTCGCACTGGTCGTGCGAACACGTCATTCAACCCGTCTCCCCCAAGCCACCCTACACATGACCCCTCTTATCAGTGTCACATAGACACTGTGTAATCTCAAATTCTTATAAAACAATATAATATACCCTCTTCACACTCTACACAAACCTAAAGGGGCCCTCGTCTTTTCCCATACCTGCAAAAGTATCACCTAACATTTCCTTCTTCAAACCCTCTCATTCTCATGCACTTATCTTTCTATAGCTCATTCTAACCGTCGATCCCTGACGGGGGAATACGATAAAATTTCGAGTTAAAAAAATTACCGGAAAAAGTTTTCTCCAAATGGATACATTTTGAAAAATAATCTGCTAGGTATTGATATTCATAATTATATTATAAATGTTGACAAACTTTGGCCAGTTGATTATGTGCGCTCTAGTATGATCGTAAATGTGGTTTACCAGGATCGGTGTTTTCTTGCTATTGTAGCTGTTTGTTGAAGCAACATCTGTAAACAATGGTCGGCGAGAATTTGCCCAACTAGCTGATCCACACTGACATCTTAGTTCGCCAGGATTTCCACTGCAATTTGTCATCAAAAACTCGCCACAACATACAGTATCGGAAGCGCGCGCAACTTCCGTTTAGCGTATTTTTCAAACTTCCGTTAAACGTACCTTAATGCCATATATTGTAAAATTATATATATTTGCAAAGTATATATATTCTATATTTTCATATATTTATCAAATATATTTTATTTAAACAGAAGCATATTTTAGAGAAAACTATATACCGTGAAGAACAATAAATATTTTGTGATTTCTTACATATATGAGAAAACAATTCATATATAATATCGTACTTTAAGTAATTTATGTTCAACATGACCATATATTGTAAGAAATTATATATATAATATCTGCACAATATTGTCATATATGGCAGCTCATAGTATGCACTAGGTTGAATTAGCCAGTCATAAGCCTGTACTGGAGTTTCGGTGTTTACACAGTTACCCGGTGTTTAGTCTAAGGTTTGGAGATCTTCAGCAATTGCACGACGTTTAACTGTGTCAATAAGCTTATACAAAGGTAGCTTTATGAATCGTCCTACCCTGTACCTGACACTGTACACGTCCTTCAACTAGGCCAAAGGGCGGATGGTTCGAAAATTTGAAAATAGAGAATCACATTCAAATTAATCTTCGTCATAATGTCATGAATAAAATATCAACTCCTTTCAAAATTTAAATATAGACCGATATGTACGGTGGTGGAAAAGCAGCATCTTCACTGGAATAAGCGACTTGTTCGACCGGCTCACACGACGTACACTGTAAAAAAGGATGCTGTAATTTTACAGCAAAAAGTGCTGGCAAAAAGTGTACCAGCGCTTTTCACTGTATTTTTACGATCTGTACATCTGTATTTCTACAGCATATGTTGGTAGTATTGCATAATTACAACAAAAATACCGTTAAATCAACAGAAATAACTGTACAAATCCATGGTCAGCAGAAAGTCCATTGGCCTATAGCATTTAAAGAAGTCAAGTTCCCTGGTGTCTCTCTTTCAAGAGAGTAGAGAAGAAAATTCCCAGAACGTAATGGTTCGGTTAAATATATATTTGTATTCAGCACACCGATAATATAACAGCAAACACATTTCTTTCTATCATCCTGCACATCAGCTTTGTGAAACGGTGCAATATTAGAGGCTAAGTTGGTCTTTGAACATGTACATTAACTCCAACGACCACCCTCGAGGATGGAACCTTGGCAGGCACATTTTAGATAAATTGTACTTGAAGTTTCCTGTGTATTATAGATGAAAAATCTGGAAAGGTATACGAAATACACCTAATAATCTTACTGTAATTTTACACCCGGATAATGTTACAATACAGCGTTGTTGCCCTTTACTCCAATTAATACTGTAGTTCATCCAGAAGATGCAAACTTACATTGGTTGTCTGTATTGCTACAGCTATGAACTGTAAAATAGCAGTTGAAACTGATGCTTCTATTTAACAGTAAATTACACTGTCACATTTTACATTACTTTCTACTGTAACTTTACAAACATTTTTAACAGTGTACTTTAATTGACCCGGGTAAGCGAGAATATCGTTCGACTGGCTCGTGAAGTCATTAAAGTGTTAAACAAGATTGATGCCTAAAGCCCGCTCTACACGGGCAAGTTTTCCTTGACAATTTGAATAAGTGACGTGTTCTGTAGATAAGCAACACGTTTTCGTGGAGCCAGCATTGCCATGAACAACGTAAGTCCACCTGGAGAGTAAATCGAGAAACTTCATATTTGCTTTCACTTTCAGGAAATACCGAAAGTTGATGAGCGGCATAGAAGACTCGCGCGCATCAAAAAAGTGACAATTTTCGCTTTGACTATGATTGACGTTTAGTGCACGGATATTAACACCTTCGCACGGCACGATCCTTTGACACTTTCTACCGTCTAACAAAGCCTGACTTTCGGCGAGAGTAAACCCTCTGATGTTTACATTTACCAGGAACACTGTCTGGAAATGACGCCATATTTGATACTGTTTCCCGATAATGTTTACTATACTGGTCCACGTGCTACCGTGTTTAATTACTGTGGGCCTGAGTTTGAAATTGTTTAACCAAGCTAGCCTGGTTATCAGATGTGGTTTGAAATTTCCACGGGATTTATATAGCGCTGAATTCAGATATAATATTATACAGATATTGCATGCTGTGAGGTGTGATATCACGATTTGTCAGCTCTCGAAGTTGATGTCCAACTCCGCACTCGTTGAACATCACCTTCTCGAGCTGACAAATCGTGATATCACACCTCACAACATGCAATATCTGTTTTATTATACCGAAAAAACCCCAAACAATACAAATAGACGTACATATATATGTAGGCATATATCTTCATCGGTTGGTAACGTAAAACTCTTTCCGTCTGATTACAGTGGAATGACAGCACAACTGACGACAATGCTACGAAAGAGTCTGCTCACGGGCGATAACTGCGTGTGACATTGCCTCTGCCGTGTGACGTAAGCGCGTGATCGTGTGATATCGGCGCGAGATCGTGGGACATCACATTGACGAGCTGTTTTTTTCATAAGACATCGAGAATTGCCGAATATCACGTGATGGTGTCTCAACCAATTAAAATAAACGAATACACAGTGAGGTATAATAATCCGTGATATTGTATCTGAGTTTACTCAGACCGACTAGTAACCCTCAAACATGATTATGACAAATTACCACTAGTTCTGATATATGACATCCGCTATCCTTCATCTTCACAAGTCCAGGTAAATCCTAAATCCTCGCAGAGGGTTTACCTGGACATTTTTGGTGATCCGAATGAGTTCTTGAGTCGACGTCTCTATTATACATCTCGTACATTTCATCCCCGGCGCTTGTTTTAAATTTGCATGTCAGTAGTAGGGAAAGAGTACCGCAGCCCCCACACATCCTCCCAAATGCACATTGCCTCCCAAATCCACCGAGCGTTGTCATACGTCATTAACAATTTCTATTAGTATAAATTATTGCGTCTGGATATTAATAAATTATATACGTTATAATTTACCTGAATATATATATTATAGATCTACATATGTCATTATTAATAAATCTTCCGAATTCATACGTTAATTATTAATAACGATTAAATAACTATATATTAGGTTTCATTCCGCTTTTACAAAGAGATGTTATTTCGATATATATATATATAGGGCCTATAGTACGGATTCATAGCAATAAATTCGCCGAATCTGTAGGCTAATCATCCATATATGAGCTCTATATATTGTAGACTGTATTAACTTTTACAAATTGCAATTAGCATTACCAAACACTCGACTGATAATTATCGATTATAACCTCGCTATATAGATAGGAGGCGGTCATGGTACATAATTGTATTGATTTTAGAACGTACCGATGTAAACATGGGAGATTGGACTATAGTTGACGGTGTATCAGGTGTGATTGAATAAACAGAGATGACCCGGTTTGGTTATAGACAAGCGTTTCAATTATTGCCCTCATAACTCGATTGCAATTAGTATATGATAATATTGGGGGTTCGAATGTTTACATCGCTAGTTGAATGTTTATATCGCTAGTTGAAAGGGTATACCGTGAAATAGATCATTATTTGAGAATCGTTTGTCGAAATATATATACCTCTAATAGAATTCAATTTATATCTTACTTCGGAATGGCGAATTTACTGAAAAATACCATCAAATCTAAAGAATCGTACGTAAGTATTGTAATTTTATTACGATCTACACGCAGATAATACCGATATGTTTTTATCAAACGACTTTGTCGATATAACGCTGTACATAGCGAACGGCGTTGTAAATGTTCGATTATAACTGATTTGAATACAAGGGCTACTCACTTTTAATATTTCAACTCTATATTTTTTATAGGCTAACAACTCTACATGGGCCGGATTCGTACGAGAAAATGCGGACATTTTAGGTAGTTCCGGTTGGCCTAGTTTGGAGACTGTATTCGCCATAGATGGGGTCGTTGAAACACGGCCCGTTTATAATGACGATGATTGGAATCTGAATATAAGAAGTCCGACGACCATTCTCCTAAATGATTCCCCTTCACTTCCGGAGATTAAAACACGTAAATGTGTGGACGAATTATCCCGTTTATTCTCGCCCAGAGTTTGCAAAAACTGTAATCAGTCATTAGACGTCGAAGTTTGTGGAAAATGTCGCGTTAGTTTATGCCGAGATTGCGCGTGTTTCGCTCGACAGGTGTCATTCGGGGTTTTTATGTGTCCAACCTGTTGTAGTTGTGAGTTTTGTGGTTATTGGCGAATGAAACAGTCGAAATAATCAAAACCAATAATAACGATAAAGAGTTGCTACACCTATCTATGGATGGTATATTTATTATCACTGGATACCAACTGTAACCGACCATCGTCCATATAAAGTCATATCGAAACGACTCTGGACGGTGGCTGAAAGAAAGAAGAACACAACTTCGGTTGTTAAAGTTCAAAGTATATATTTATTTATACAAATTAATTAATTTAGTAATGACAATTTCAAAACAATCCTAGTACCCAAACGTCAGCTGAGGGTATATCGATAACAAATGCAACGGTACGCCCTCGTGGCGAAATCAATTAATCAACAGGTTTGATCGGTTGTCTTGTGTACTCGCGCGGTAAAAGTCTGTTTATTAAGAATTTACACATCTCAGCGACAGATTCTTCCGCCTCAATCACTCACTCACTCACTCACTCACTGTCCCCAAAAGTTCATGAAAAGTTCTTAAAAGTTCCCAAAGTTCATGAAAAGTTCTTAAAAGTCCAGGAAAGTCTAAGAAAAGTCCCTCACTCACTCACTCACTCACTGTCCCCAAAAGTTCATGAACTTTTAAGAACTTTTCATGAACTTTTGGGGACAGTGAGTGAATGAGTGAGTGAGTGTGAGTGAGTGTGAGTGAGTGAGTGTGAGTGAGTGAGTGAGTGAGTGAGTGAGTGACTTTTCTTGGACTTTCCTGGACTTTTAAGAACTTTTCATGAACTTTGGGAACTTTGAAGAACTTTTCATGAACTTTTGGGGACAGTGAGTGAGTGAGTGAGTGAGTGAGTGAGGGACTTTTCTTGGACTTTCCTGGACTTTTAAGAACTTTTCATGAACTTTTGGAACTTTTAAGAACTTTTCATGAACTTTTGGGGACAGTGAGTGAGTGAGTGAGTGAGTGATTGATTGATTGATTGAGGCGGAAGAATCTGCCGCTGAGATGCGTAAATTCTTAATAAACAGACTTTTACCGCGCGAGTACAAAAGACAACCGATCAAACCTGTTGATTAGTTGATTTCGCCACGAGGGCGTACCGTTGCATTCGTTATCGATATACCCTCAGCTGACGTGTGGGTACTAGGATTGCTCAGTTTGTATTTTCGTTTTGAAACTGTCATTACTAAATTAATTTGTATAAATAAATATTTACTTTGAACTTTAACAACCGAAGTTGCGTTCTTCTTTCTTTCAGCCACCGTCCAGAGTCGTTTCGATGTGACTTTATATGGACGATGATCGGTTACAGTTGGTATCCAGTGATAATAAATATACCATCCATAGATAGGTGCAGCAACTCTTTATCGTTATTATTGGTTTTGATTATTTCGACTGTTTCATTCGCCAATAACCACAAACTCACAACTACAACAGGTTGGACAAATAAAAACCCCGAATGACACCTGTCGAGCGAAACACGCGCAATCTCGGCATAAACTAACGCGACATTTTCCGCAAACTTCGACGTCTAATGACTGATTACAGTTTTTGCAAACTCTGGGCGAGAATAAACGGGATAATTCGTCCACACATTTACGTGTTTTAATCTCCGGAAGTGAAGGGGAATTATTTAGGAGAATAGTCGTCGGACTTCTTATATTCAGGTTCCAATCATCGTCATTATAAACAGGCCGTGTTTCAACGACCGTATCTACGACAAATACATCCTCCAAACTAGGCCAACCGGAACTACCTAAAATCTCCACATTTTCTCGTACGAATCCGGCCCACGTAGAGTTGTTAGCCTATAAAAAATATAGAGTTGAAATATTAAAAGTGAGTAGCCCTTGTATTCAAATCAGTTATAATCGAACATTTACAACGCCGTTCGCTATGTACAGCGTTATATCGGCAAAGTCGTTTGATAAAAACATATCGGTGTTATCTGCGTGTAGATCGTAATAAAATTACAATACTTACGTACGATTCTTTAGATTTGATGGTATTTTTCAGTAAATTCGCCATTCCGAAGTAAGATATAAATTGAACTCTATTAGAGGTATATATATTTCGACAAACGATTCTCAAATAATGATCTATTTCACGGTATACCCTTTCAACTAGCGATATAAACATTCAACTAGCGATATGAACATTCGAACCCCCAATATTATCATATACTAATTGCAATCGAGTTATGACGGCAATAATTGAAACGCTTGTCTATAACCAAACCGGGTCATCTCTGTTTATTCAATCACACCTGTTACACCGTCAACTATAGTCCAATCTCCCATGTTTACATCGGTACGTTCTAAAATCAATACAATTATGTACCATGACCGCCTCCTATCTATATAGCGAGGTTATAATCGATATACCCCGTAATTATCAGTCGAGTGTTTGGTAATGCTAATTGCAATTTGTAAAAATTAATAGTCTCCGATATAGAGCTCATATATGGATGATTAGCCTACAGATTCGGCGAATTTATTGCTATGAATCCGTACTATAGGCCCTATATATATATATATATATATATCGAAATAACATCTTTTTGTAAAAGCGGAATGAAACCTAAAATATAGGTTATTTAATCGTTATTAATAATTAACGTATGAATTCGGAAGATTTATTAATAATGACATATGTAGATCTATAATATATATATTCAGGTAAATTATAACGTATATAATTTATTAATATCCAGACGCAATAATTTATACTAATAGAAATTGTTAATGACGTATGACAACGCTCGGTGGATTTGGGAGGCAATGTGCATTTGGGAGGATGGGTGGGGGCTGCGGTACTCTTTCCCTACTACTCATTTCGGTATCCCCAGCCTGCGGTTTTTGCTTTGACTTTCGATGTCTATTTCCGCTGGACATCAAAGCAGCTTGGCCCGCACTCAAATTGAAACCTGTCACTTCTCATATCTCGCAGCGGATTGGCCTGATAGCTTAGCGCGTTCACTGATTGGGTTGATTCAGGGAAAACCCCTTGATCTATTTATATCTAGAACTCGTATGGGTAACTAATCAAGCCAGTGTATCGATCCCAACAGATCGACCGATACACTGGCTCGCGAGGATGCTATCCTTTCGAGAATCAACCGGAGATGAAAAGCATCTCCAAATTATATCGGTCAAACAGAATCACGTGCCTTCAATTTCAGACAAGTACTTTGCGGATAGTCAAGCTCTCCTTGAATAAAAACGCCGCCCTGTTGACGCCGAGCGGACGCTTATACAACCACAAATTTGATTGGTTGAATACTGTGCCGTTATTTGTCACTTTCTCGGTGCAGCATGGGGCAATTCCAGAATTTACTTACGGTAGCATCATAAGTCCGTATAAGGATTGTTTGGCTTGACGATTCGATACTGACTTTATTTTACGGATAAATTCATCTTTATAATAACAACATTAGGCAATATATGTATTTACAAATATAATTTGCGTCCGAGAAAAAAGTAATTGGCACTTCTGAGCCACCATACTGTAAAGCTGCTTACGTCCTGGTTTACTGCAAAAGTGGGACCATAAAAAGATCTCAATTGTTTGTGTTGGTTGGTTGGTTGGTTGGTTGTATTGACCAATGTTTTCGTCCGCTCTTTCTCAGGTGGGTTCGGCTAGATTTTGATTGGTTCATTCGGGTATTTCTAAATCTATTGAAGTTCCCATATAATAACGCCTCACCTCTCATTTTGGACCGCGGCAACATAGATCGACAGTCGAAGAAATTGACAGGTAAGGAGAGTTACAGATATTTCAAAGTGATCTTATTTCCATATCCCCCGAGCAGAGAATCACGGATAAATTCAAATGGCGGCCATGTGGGGTATCAGAAAAGTGATGTTTTCGTCATTTTTCTTCAAAATTCCTGCTTTCCGGCTTTTCTGCAAGGTAAAGTGGACAAAAACTGCATGTATTTAATTTTATATCACATTATATACTGGTCCGTGTAACCTTGCACAATTCAATTTTCGTTTTTTTGCTTTTGGTTTCTCAAAATCAAAAATTGAAATTTGACCGTCAATTTTCAATTTTCGTTTTCTGTTTCTCAAAATCAAAAATTGAAATTTGACATTCAATTTTCGATTTTCGTTTTTCGTTTTACTTCGCGTAAAAATGAAAATCAAATATTGAAAATTGCCTCGATTTGTCCGTTTTTCGTTTTCTGATTTTAACTTTCGCGTCAATGTCAATGTTAACTGCGCACGAACAAGGCTTATGATGTCACTTTCGGTCCGCGGAGTAGTATGGAAAGCGCAAATCGGATTGTATAGGCAGGTGTGGAGCATAATATGGAAAACCAGTAGGGGGAAAGATTTGGGAGTTTCATTACACTATAGATCCCTGGAGCCAGGCATTCGACCTGGATTATAATGGGCCAACTGCGCATGTGCAGAAGCGAGTAGGCATTCGTGCAGCAGGTGGGATGCATTATATGGAGAACAACGGAGGTGATACACACGGTAGTTTCATTAAAGTAGGATAGTATAATAAATATGTGGGTACCCTATCATAACCCCCAAAGGAACTACCCGCTTCGATGCGTTTGACATCCGCACTTAAAGCGTTGAAGCGTTTTTGACGCTGAACGTTGACGGGCATCTGAACGCTCCAACGATCCAGGTCCCAAAAATAGAGAATGGAGATTGGACCTGAAGCGTTGAAGCATTCAGACGTCTGGCATCAAACGTGGCGATTGTGTGCTTGTTTGAAATGGTGGTTTACGGGCCGCTTATGCGGATTTCGCGTCCCATCACCGCGATGCTTACTCTTATTGGTATTACATCTTTGTTGGTATCTTTATAAATACTATATTTCAAATCAATAACAAATAGCGGTTGTGTGCAGAATGCTGTTCGCTTTTGTAGCGCTCTAAACATCTATTTTTAGGAATGAGAAAATCTAAGACTGCGTCCTGATTGGCTCAGGCCTCAATGCCAATAACCAATGAGAACAGCGGGATGCCACCTATCCAGACCTGTCTGGTGCATCTTCACAAGTCCAGGTAAATCGTGAATCCTCGCACAGGGTTTACCTGGACATTTTTGATGATTCGAGTGAGTTCTTGAGTCGTTGCCTCAATCTCGAACATTTCATCTCCAGAGGTTATTTTGAATCAGCATGTCGGCATCCCAAGCCGGCGGTTTTTGCTTTGACTCACTATGTCGATTTCAGCCTGACATCAAAGTTATGTCAGCGATGTGCAGTGCAGCTAGCGGATTGTCGTAATGAGCTAGCTGAGCCTGTTCAATAATTGGTTCGATTTAGAGGATACCCCTTGATCTTTTTTTTATCCAGAACTACCGTGAGCAACTAACCAAGGCAATGTATAGATACCCTAGCAAAAGGATCAATACATTCATGTTTTCTATTCTACTCGGCGTACCGGAAGTGACATCATAACCCGTCCACGTGCGAACTTAACATTGATACGTCAAAGTTAAAATCAAAAAACGAAAACGGACAAGTCGAGGCAATTTTCAATATTTGATTTTCACTTTTGCGTGAAGCAAAACCAAAAACGAAAATTGAAAATTGACTGTCAAATATCAATTTTCGTTTTTTGTTTTTGCAATCCCAGGATCAAAAATTGAAAATTGACGGTCAAATTTCAATTTTGGATTCTATGATCACAAAAACAAAAAACGAAAATTGAAAATTGACGGCCAAATTTCAATTTTTGATTTTGAGATTACAGAAACAAAAAACGAAAATTGAAAATTGACCGTCAAATTTCATTTTTTGATTTTGAGAAACCAGAAACGAAAAACGAAAATTGAACTGTGCAAGGTTACACGGACCTATACTAAATTATCACGAAGTTTTTGCGAAGAAAACAGGTAAACAAAAAATCGAAAAATCTGACGGAAAAATCGACCAAAAAGATTTTCCCTGTGACGTCGGCAAAGCAGCCATCTTTTCTGGTGTAGCTTGATCAAAGGGTATAGTTTGTTAAGTTTCAGCCCCCTATCTCAAGGCGTAAGAACACTATTTAGAATCGGTAATCTTTTTCGACGGAGTCGTATACGCTCGCTTTCGCTAGCCACTCTTCCGTTCTGTGGGCGTTTCTTCTAAAAATCAGTTAGCCGTAATTCATAAATACTGCTTCCTGGTTCTTTCCACCAATGATATGAGATTTTACAAATTTGTTGTCGAGTTTTAGGCTCCTCCCCCTCCTTTGATTTGACGGGAAATGTACACGGGAGATGGCGGAGCCCTCGAGGCTCAGGTCGCATAATCCACCGCTTAATCGCATGCAGTTGATGAGGACACAGAACAGAGAGCGCGAATTAAACACCCTTCTGAATTCGTTGATGATATCCCGGGATCTCGCAGCAAGAGGGGAAACATTCCCGATATGGTCATTATGAAACCTTCTGCGAGACATTTCCAAAAAACGAGCACCACTTTATACAATTTCTGCCTCGCACTCTAGAAGAAATCCAACGAAGTATAGCGCAAAGCAACCTGGAAGACTCAAAGGATGTCGAAAATCGAGTCATGCACTTTCCATATGCCCACGTGACCATATATGTCTAGGCTTGTTACAAGTTCATTCTTGGTAAGACATCGAGTTATTTACGACGTGTGGCTAAATTTATTTGTACGATGGTATATATTATTTACAGGCATCCTATACGAATTATGACAGGCTTAGCGACTTTATGCCATGGCACAAAATAATTGTAGGATGCCTGTAAATATTTTGTGCCATGGTATATATTATTTATAGGCACCCTTTAAATACGAATTATTGCAGGTTTATTGATTTTATACCATGGTACAAAATATCTAGACATCCTATAATAAATAATTTTGTAGCATGGTGTATATTATTTTATATCCTGATATAAAATTGCGAATTGTGGCAGGGATACAAATCTCTACAGATGGTTACATGGTTAGAAATCTGATTTGTCAATTAAATACTCCAAAGAATACTTATTATGTAGAATAAACATTTTGCACATTTCCCATTCAAACTCCGTCGTCTATTATCTTTTAAAATATTTTTCTTGTTTTACCTTGTTCGCACCAAAGCGAGACTCTACATGATGTCGTCGGCATCGAGAATCTATACTTTTGACCTAATCTGAGCTGGGACGAGTGAGGTTCTACACCCTGAGATTAATTTTAAAATTTGTTTTTCGTTGAGAGATGATAAATTACTCCTTTTGCTGTATTTGACAAACCTCTACACAATACTACATATTATTATATTTGTTACAGAAAGTTATCAAAGAATCTGTTAAGAAACAAAAGTTAATAAAACAGAATCCATGGTGTACGCATTATACTATGCATTGATTATATAATCAAGCCATCATCGTTTGATAATCTTGCTTAAATTTTTCTCCAATATATTATTCCGATGAGCATAAAAAGTCAGTATTAATTGATGCAAAACTATTCATCGAATTCAGGAAGCTAGCCATCTGTTCGAATCCCAAGACGTGTTATCCTTAACTGGGATAATCCCTAGACGTGTTATCCTTAACTGGGATAATCCCTAGACGTGTTATCCTTAACTGGGATAATCCCTAGACGTGTTATCCTTAACTGGGATAATCCCTAGACGTGTTATCCTTAACTGGGATAATCCCTAGACGTGTTATCCTTAACTGGGATAATCCCTAGACGTGTTATCCTTAACTGGGATAATCCCTAGACGTGTTATCCTTAACTGGGATAATCCCTAGACGTGTTATCCTTAACTGGGATAATCCCTAGACGTGTTATCCTTAACTGGGATCATCCCTAGACGTGTTATCCTTAACTGGGATAATCCCTAGACGTGTTATCCTTAACTGGGATAATCCCAAGACGTGTTATCCTTAACTGGGATAATCCCAAGACGTGTTATCCTTAACTGGGATAATCCCTAGACGTGTTATCCTTAACTGGGATAATCCCTAGACGTGTTATCCTTAACTGGGATAATCCCAAGACGTGTTATCCTTAACTGGGATAATCCCAAGACGTGTTATCCTTAACTGGGATAATCCCTAGACGTGTTATCCTTAACTGGGATAATCCCTAGACGTGTTATCCTTAACTGGAATAATCCCAAGACGTGTTATCCTTAACTGGGATAATCCCTAGACGTGTTATCCTTAACTGGGATAATCCCTAGACGTGTTATCCTTAACTGGGATAATCCCTAGACGTGTTATCCTTAACTGGGATAATCCCTAGACGTGTTATCCTTAACTGGGATAATCCCTAGACGTGTTATCCTTAACTGGGGTAATCCCTAGACGTGTTATCCTTAACTGGGATAATCCCAAGACGTGTTATCCTTAACTGGGATAATCCCTAGACGTGTTATCCTTAACTGGGATAATCCCTAGACGTGTTATCCTTAACTGGGATAATCCCAAGACGTGTTATCCTTAACTGGATAATCCTAGGCGTGTTATCCTTAACTGGGATAATCCCAAGACGTGTTATCCTTAAGGATAATCCCAAGACGTGTTATCATAACTGGGATAATCCCTAGACGTGTTATCCTTAACTGGGATAATCCCTAGACGTGTTATCCTTAACTGGGATAATCCCTAGACGTGTTATCCTTAACTGAGTTAATCCGATTCACATTTCTATTGACTAAAATAACGTACAAATAAACGTAAATATGAAAATATTTTTTTCAGTTTTCTTCCTTTGATATCTTCGTCGTGTCTCGATTGATAAATGGGTAAATTTTCATGACCATACTCTAAGCCATTGACAAGAGGTGGAAAGATTTGATTAACCCGATGTTCGGGTATAAATCCCCTTAATGAATTGTATATGGCCATATACGTGCAATTTAATTGCCCACAAAAGTCTACTCATATGTCTACGGTACTTTAAAGAAACACTCGAAATTTTGTAAGTCCTGCGAGAGTTAGTACTACATGCACCGAGAAAGGGGATTTACGATCACTAATCCTTGTCTAGGACCTTTTTTATCATGGGAAAACTAAAATATTATTGATGAAACCCTAGTAGGGAATAATGATAAGGGCTGTGGTGTTGAGGTACCTTAGCACATACATATTTAAGTGTGAGTGCACGGTGAAGTGAAGACAGTGTGTCTCTCTGTCAGTGAATGTAGTGTGTCACTGTGTCAGTGAAGAAAAGCTCTTGCACAATTAAGTTGATGTCAATAGAAAGAGCGAAGCCTCAGTGTAAATGGAATAATAAGGGCTGTCGTACCGATATACCATACCACACACAATTGTAAGTGTGAGGGCACGGCGGAGTGGATGCAGTGTGTTACTGTTTCATTGAAGAAAAGCTGTAACTAGGGTAATGTCAATACGCAATGATATGCCTACATATGCATACATACAGGATATGTAAAGAATGACCCGCTTTATACTGAAGTGGCTGATCCAGTTGTAACAAACATGAATTCCATAATACCGACGTTTTAAAATACATTTATCGCATTTGAATTAGGCGTAGTCGAATAATTTCTGGCCTGAGCCAAATCTGAAGCAAGGACCTTTTGTTGATAAAAATGAGTTCTCATTGCCGTTCCTTATACCATACAACCTCGTTTATTTCACCCCAGGGGTCGTTTTGAATTGAGTAGTGGAAAACTGGTACTTGTCCACTGTGAAATGTGAAAGGGAGAAGGGAGCAGTGACGTCATTTGCCCTCGTAAACTATTGTCATATTATCAGAATCGCAGCAATTTTAAGAGTCCAACTGTAACCATAACCATAATAGATATAAGAAAACATGGCATACTGTGACAAAAACTCTAAACATCAGAGAGGAAAAGAACGCAATTTCAATATATAGAGAAATACATATTTTATTAATTAATTGGTACTATCACATTTAAACTTAATACACATTAACATTTCCCTCCTTCATACATAATTCATTTCCATAAAACCTACAATATTCATAAATATATACGAATATGTACATGTCAAACATGGCATTTTACATTTTACATTTTTTTCTCATATCAATACTGGCTATGGTTAAGTTTGACTCTTAAAATTGTTTTAATGCTTAATATATATCCCTACTACCCTATGATGACAGAAATGAATAGAATGTTCTCTAGAACACGAATAAGACCCCAAGATTGACTTTTTGTCCAGTCAAATGTTTACTTTGCAGCATGAACAAATTGCGTTTTCGAAATAGATTCCGATGATATATACATGTATATAACTAAATAGAAAGATGCCTCCCCTCTCTCCCAGTAAGGCCATACTTGTGGTCAGCTTGGAGTTATCAAATGCTTAGATTTGAAGTCCAAATATCCAGTCAGTCACCACTTGTGAAGAACTAATTTTCTTTGGGTTATGGAGATTTCCTACCAATTCAAAACGGTTGTTCTCAAATACATGACAGAATTCAATGGTGTATATACTTGCTGTGATTGTATTTGCAAATGGCAACCAGTTTGGCAAAGTTGCTTCAACTGTTAGTATGACTTTAATGGATTGTTCAGGCATCTTAGTAATACATATTTATAAAATATATTTTACATCATAGTTTGCAATATATTTTCGTAAATTTATCAACGAAGGTGATATTTTTCAAACTTCAAACTACTCGTTTGACAGAACAACACGTGGTTGTATTTGTGTTGTAAATGCTAAGAAACATTCTGTGTTATTGTGTTCTTTTGAGAGGCCTCAACCTTGGAATTTTTCTTTTGATGTTGAAAACTGGACCCATCATATCAGCCTTATAATGACTTCAACTAGATTATATGACAATCCTTATAACTATGTAAGTCAAGTGTTCATCAGAATGAATAACTAATTATATTTCCAGAATTATAATATAATTGACCACCATTCATAGCATTGATCCTATTTTTTGTACTTTTTATGTAGCGCACAAATAAAAGGTGAGAACCACGTGGGGAAGGATGATGCTGACTTTTCTCTGTATGTTGGCTGTAGGATTCGCACGTAAGTCTTCATTTCCTCGATCAGTTTTCGGCGCTATAGCCAATCAAGGGAACCGCAAAGTCGCGTACAAAGGCGTAGTTTCTTTACATGGTAATTGAGTCTGTGGACATCCATAATATACTGGGTATCACCGTTGCGCCCTAGGGCAGAATTTCTAGGCTACGACCAGCTCATCTCATGATTAGGTCAAAATTGAAACACCGTATAAACCGGCTCACTTGGGTATCAAATTGAAGCTAATGAAATACATGTGCTGAAATATGTGATGAAATTGAATATTGTATCCTACAAGGCTATTTGAAAGTCATCTAATGTCATCTCGGGTTATACAGTCTCATAGTTTGTGTTTAGCCTATAGTACTGGACCCGTAGGTGGGCCAGTTACTGGCTAATGCAGCAACAACAACATTTTCTCAGATGGCAGATTTTGAGATCGAAAACGAGGCCGGGCTACGTCAGGGGTCAACTGAGACAGTCATGTGGTTCTGTATGCAGACTGAGATAGCACCTATAAATAGTGTTACTTACTTTAAAATGGCGCGGGTCGAATGACCAATCGCTGAAGGGGAGACAGCTGGAACACCACGCTGACAATGTCTGTTAATATCTTGATATAACAAGGAGTCCTACAATCTAAGTTGTGTTAATCACGCAATATATAACGGCGAAGAAAAAAGATGCGGTCGTACTGACAATGGCGGACTAGACACGTGTATACGGTTTGCCGTTGCCGCGCAGTGTCACCAATAGCGCGACGAACCCAACAAATCTACATGGCACGCTGGCGGTGTTTGTCGGTGTGCACAGGCCCGCAAATCAAGAGTTTTGGGGGGTGTGGGCGGTGATATTAGGGTGAAGTGTCGAAATATGGGGCTATGCTTTCACTTTTATCAAAAGGATATGTAATGGACCATTTTGTACAGTCTATACATGCTGAATTATAAGATACGAAATACTGAAGGGCTGCACAGGCACGAAAAGGGATTTATGGCGCACCAAAGTTGGTACATTGGCTTATTTTCGTATTTTTTTATGCACTTTCGGTTCAGATTTTCATTGTTACAAAAATAGGACACCTTAAACGAAAAGAAATTTTAGCTAGTTTGAACAACAAATATTTCTGAAATATTCGGTCTAAATATGATTTTGGTTAAAGATGTCATAATTTTGCAACAAGAGAAAATGTCGACTGTAAATGCATCAAAATAAGCCAATACGGCAGGTTTGAACCCCTGTAAGTCTGGTTGTGTTGATCTGTGGGCCTTCATTATTCTTTATCAGATAATTCAGACTGTAAGAAATTGTCAATTTGGCGCACTAAGACAAAAATTAGCCCCACCAGCTGTGTGTATCAGAAACGCATTGAAGACGATTCCCCATCTGAAGCGAACACCACCTTTGTGATCTTGCAACAAAAGTTCCATGGATCGGTTGTCGATGGACCGCGGAGAATGACTACCCTTCTCGCCGTAACAAATAATACCGGATAAAATAGATTGGAAAAGCAAATTTTAAAAGAAATTGAAAAGATTAAAATTTACTGCGATAATGTTCCAATTATCATTGCAAATGTGTATATGACTATCAGACAGAAGAACGGCATTTTTTTATGAATGCTGTAAGGGGCATCAAATGAGAATATTCTCCGGGCAGGAGATCAAATGTAAACATTTGCAGAAGAAAAACACCCGGAAAAGTGGTAACAGAGTAGAGTTCATCCTAGGTGAACCCGACAAAAATGATTGAATCACGTTATCGTGTTTCGTTCGTGAACATTTGAATTCGAATCAGAAGAAAGAAACACTCGCAGCAAGCAATCGCAATTACATCTGAATTTACAGAAAAATCAATTGTCACAAATCGAGATTGAATCTCGATAGAGCTATGTCTAATTTTCGCCCTCTATAATCAACCTATTTAACCAGTTAACAACGGTAACGATCCCTTGTGCTATATGGAGGTAATGACTTATGCCAAAAAGTGCGCTGAAGAGATATACATGCATCTTACACCGGTGAAAATGATTAGTGTCGTAGTTTGGCGAAAAGGAACATTGCGTAATATACTGTACATGAACTACTGGAACATGTACATCTCTTTCGGTGGATGATGACGTCTCACATACGCCGCGTAACAGTAAACATTAACATTAAGCAATCACCTAGTCTTTCGCTGAAACTAGGGCACGATCCACTTCAATGCGTTGGGCTCTTGTATTGGTCGATTTTGGAGATCCAGTAAACACAGGAGCCAGTATCGAAAATGGTCATACCCGTAAACTTGCGTACACACCCAATATCTTGCTCAAATTAATAGTCGGGTATGTGTACAGGAAAAATATGACGGAACGGAAGGGGGTGAGGCAATTGAGCTAAAATAATTATAACGCTATATCTTAGGACGGAGCATTAACAGAAAATGTAAACCAATCCAAAATGGCTCAGTGGAATCATACTGTTTTTTTATATATCCATTTTACAATTTTTTACGCAAAAACGGCGCAGTAACTTAGGAAAGGATTGGCTGATGTTAAATGGAATATTTTGGACACTTCGACGCTGAAAGGGGAAAACACGAATTGAACCCAAGAAGTTTTTATTCGCACGCTTTTGGCTGTCAAGACGAATGTACCCACGATTGTCTGCTGAGATGGGGGTGTGATGTTAATATGACCAAAACTATCCAATATAATAATTAAAGTACTGATATAAGATATCGTTTAAGATATAGTAATGTAGAAATGCATAGATAATTGGAAGCCTAAGCTGTGATAACTTACTTTGTATAGAGTGGCAAATAATATTATGTTTGCCGATGCAAAGTATACTGTTCCAAAGAAACTCCCATTTTGTTATATGCAATAGTTTACTGTGTATGGTTCAAATGTTTTCTTTCAGTTCAATACCTGTTTCAACACCTGTTTCAAACTCCTGTTTTCTACACCTGTTTCAACTCCCGTTTTCAGCAAAATAGATCAACTCAAGATTGCTTCAGCCCCAAGACTGTTTCGCTTTTAACACCCCCAGATATATCAACTCCACCGTCATTTATTTCCTGCAAAAAAAATCTTCATCAAGACTGGACGGTCACTCGCCTCTCGGTGTGCTATCACTCCCCACACAGTCAGGTTGTTGACGCACAACTTTGATTATCAGATAATTACGACTTTGTCTACATTATAGAGAAGTAATCTTTTGAAAAGAATATGTTTATGACTGTCAGACAGAAGAACGATACTTTTTTATGAATGTTGTAAGGGGCATCAAATGAGAACAGTCTCCGGGCAGGAGATCAAAACTACACATGTGCAGAAGAAAAAAGAAAAACTGAAGAGTGATACTAATGTTGGGTTTACCCTTGGTAAACCCGACAAAAAACAAAGTTACTAAGTTTCAATTCTTATGTCTCCGTCGTTTCTGGGAACCAGAACTTCACAAGGGGCGGAGGGTATAAGGGTTGAAGTCACGATTGGGTTACTATATGATCCGATACTAATCATGATTGTAAAACCATGCAGTTGACCTTTAATATTGATAATTAACCATAACATACGGCATTGCAATCGACGTTCAATGCCACTGTCCTAAAGTTCTCTCTGTCACATCTCATGCTGATCATATCTGTTCAAGATGTCTACATGAACAGCTACAATAAAAGCCTGGCCCAGATGCAAATCATCACATGGATCATTTTAATTCTTTTGTTGTTTTGATATGCAGTCCAGAATATTGGCCTGTTGAGTCATATGACTTCTTCATTCAATATTCAGCCGTCTTCCATAATCTAAAGTCCTAATTCGTATTAACAGCATTATCACCTAATCAAAGAACAAGTAACTAAAACGCAAACATAAGCTAGCTAAGGACATTAAGATAAACGATCCAAACCAAATGGGAAGGAAATGTTTATTTTTCTGTAAAAACATATTATGTTTCTATTATTTTTTCGCGAGGTTCTCGCGAATGATCTTTGAAGCCAGCAAATCTACGAATTGTATTAATTATTTGATTCAATTTAACAGTTGACCGCACCCAAAACTATTTTTTTTCTCACTAATATAGTATTTTTTTCGTTTTCTTTTTCAGCTGTGTGCTTCGGTGCTGCAGTGGCTGATGGTAAGTATACTTCTCTCATGTCATCTCTGTTTAATTTGTTAAATAACCTAATGTTCAGTGTTCGGTAGTGAAAAATGGCTATGTATATCTAAATATTCTTCTTACTCATAGGAAACTATTTTGTCTAGGAATTCATATAATCGAAACTGATGGATTACCATCCAATGTTGTCCCGGTGAAGAAGGTATAACCTGGTCTGGTAAGGGATTTATATTCCTGTTCACTGCTCAGCATATCAGCTTTCGGCCAAACACAGACAACTGCGTCTTCAACAAAACAGCTGAATTTTGTTCACCTTCAAAAATGTTTTGACGTAAGGTTTACTTGAAACGTCTATGTAATTATATTTAAAAAAAATATAATTACATAAGATTTTTCAAGTAAATCTTTCTCTTTCTGTTGAGGGGTAAAATAAATTTTCCATTGGTAATGCAATCATCTTTGTTATACCGATTCCGTCGATGAAGCCGTCCTCCTATCCATTTAACATGGGGAACGAGTTCGCTGCACTACGTCTATTAAATGAAATTTTGACGTAATTTTCCAAAACCATAAATTATATTAATTTACACAACAGGAAAGGTGATATAATATAGAAAGTTGGTAGAGGTAAATATATTTCAAGAGACCTACTCTTATGTAGATAAAGCTGTTTATAGCTGTAGCTAGCTACCTCGAGCCATTGGATCAACTGGCGAGCCTAAGCTTCAGTGCAGCGCATGCGCATCACGCATATGTCTCAGTTTCTTGCACATAATAAACCGATGATCAATTATTCCTAATTTTAGCCTGATAATAATTCAGGGGTGATTAGTTCAAACATGGAAAACATAAACATATATTCCCTTAAACAAATTTTCCTTTAATACACAAATAAATGCTTTATCTGATCCGAGTTGCCGTCTCACCTGGCCTATGCACATCTAATATTGTGCATTCACTCTCAGCAAAACCAATGGGCGAGTGTAGCTTAATTCCATGTTAGTGATGCGATTGTTTGTACTTCAGCTGCTAGACAGTCCGATTAAAACCAATATACAAAAAACGCTCACCATCTTTACTTGTCGCTCATGTAGATTTTAGATCAACACCCCGGTGTCCGTGTTCCAAGTAGTGACCAATCACAGAACTTCACTATTTAGGGATGTATGCTTGAAAAGATCAAGGTCAGGCCACAACTGGGGAAGACAGGTTGACCTTGAGATATTATGAACGTATGAATATGTCCTGGAATTGATCGATATATCTAAATTATGTTATTGTTAATTGAATATGATGGTTTCCAGAGAAACTATTAATCTCATGAAACCATCCAAAATATATGAGCAGGTGATATTTACATATACCGTACACCTGTCGCCCCTCGTTGCAAAGTTAGACGGACCATGCGCATGACAGTTATCTGTCGAAAATTGTTGTTGAACACGGAAACTCGGGCGTTGGTCTCAGATCTTATTTTATGTCTGGTTTTAGTCTAGGTTGATATAGGAAATAGAAAAAATGATGAGCCCATATGTCTGTTTTCGTTACTATGAGTTTTCCTGGTTCGCTACTCTTCATATACAGACCTAGGTATACTATCTTACCATTACAAGCGTCTGGTCCGTCAGTCATAATTTAGCCGTTGTCCATTAAAGATTTTCAGCGTCCATAATCTAAAGTCCTATTCCAAATTCCATATAACAGCATAAACATTTCATATAGCCCTTTCCGGAAAGTGTCTGGTCTCCCCCTGATTAACTGCCGCTCTTTAAGATTAGAGGTATTAGAAGCTGCTTCCGGGAAGTAGTCGCCTCGGTTCACTTTTACCAAAGGCACCCGCAATTATTTGGAATAATATATTGGCCAACTATTGTAGAATATTTGATTGAAAAACTATTTTGTTTATATTTTCTACATGAACCAATAGATCGTGTATACGTGTACATTATAAAGATAATTTTCCTTTGGTACCGACCGGAAATTCTCTGCACCAATACGTCCCTGGTGGGAAAAGGGCGATAAAACGCTCTCCGAATTGGGCTATACCATTGTACGTGTGACGCTAATGTCAGTTCTGATGTACGACATCTAATCAAGAAGCGACCGGGGCTGGAAACCAATGCCAAAAGACGACAAGTTCGATAGGTCAAAGTGTGTCACGTGCCTTTAATTTCGGATGATTACTTTGTAGCAAATCAAGTAAGACACTGTGACAGCAGTCGGTTCTCTGATGTAAAGATAGCTTTCAACCGACTTTGTTTGTGCCTTTATTCTAATTTGTCGATGTCTTGTCATCAGGTCTGTATAGGCAAAACATGGGTTTACGTGCTGGTAGTTTAATTTTGGAAAAATATTCACTTTCCTACAGGGTGTCCTCCAGACAAGCCAATGGTGTATTGCCTTGTTAGTCCATGTGCGACCGTGTTATGTGGCCCAGGTACAACGTGTGTGTAAGTATTTTTACGTACTATCCTGGCTATCATACAGAGTTCTGTCATGGTATACATTGTAATGCGATTCGAGTTGTATCCAGAATAATAGAGAATAATGCATGACAAAGTCAGAAGTTGAAAATATTCTCTCAAACATAAGCCTAGTGAGAATTGAGACTGAAACGTTAGACAGACTGCGGCCACTGACCAGATATTGGCTGGACTGCTGTTCGGTGAGGCGTGTCCACTGTTATTTTGTTAATACGGGAAGGGCAAATTGTGTCGTACAAGGAGCACAGATCATCGAATCTGCAGACACAAGTTCGTGTTCATAAGAATTTGCACATATTCACGCGCAGCGTCTTTCGGCGAAAATTTGCTCTCAACATGTCCGGTGTATAAACCGTATGCGTCTTTCGGCGCAAATTGTCAGGAACGGTGTTCAAGTAAGATGAATTTTTTGATTATCTTGGAAAGTAAGATCATGGAACATTGGAGTTATGAAAAGTGCTTATTTGCATTCACTAGATTCACACGAGGAATCTGATCATCAGCATTTGATGTCTGTTCCTCAAGCATTTGTATATGTGAAAACCAGAAACCGGGGTTATTGTCGTCTGCAGACTAAGAATTGTACAACAAAAATCAAGACTTCTTATTAGTGTAAGAAGAAATTATATGTAGGTGACTTTCCCCGGAAGTAGTATTTCTCGTCGATTTGCGTGCGAGATTTGCAGAGAAATTTCCGGTGACCGACAAGTAGCCGCATGCAGTACCAATTGACACATAGAACTACACAATGTCATTGAGGGACTGGAATGGTACATGTATCATGTTGTTGTTGTTTTACAATTTTCGCTGTCACTTTTGGAAAAGCTTTGATATATTGAAATAAACAAATCTGAAAGCTGAAACATCAGCTACATCAGCTGCTTACTGGTTCAGCCCCAATCCTGGTTCAAGTCCTGAACGACTTATTTGCAGCTATCACCAGCAAATCGTAGCCAATACATACTTGTGGCCGTTGCTGTTCATGACGGAATCGGAAGATCGACAACGCGAGGCTTAAAACACAGGAATTCCGTATTTTAATTCACCTAATTATGACATCAAAATGAAACTTAGGTAATAATATTAATTTTCTGATTGACATGAACTCGTAATTATTATGCTGAATTCAGTTTTAAATAATGTAATCTGTTGTCATACATGCATCATTTTCAGGGCAGACTATTGTGGGGGATGTTCTGCATCTTGTGAGAAAGGTAAGACCCATCTTAACAACGTCAAGGTTTCCATTTGAGTCAAAGGTAAAACCTTGACCATCTTGCATAGCAGACCTCATTCCGCCCACCTTCAACTGATACGAATCTGCGAATGAAAATCGCATGATCAGTGTGTCCAATCAGAAAGCTTTGCCATGGGGGATGTTGTCTTATGATAACATGCCATTGTTGCGTAAAACAATACATCTGAATGGCTATTGTACAGAGGTTATTTCTTTGCTGATTGGCTGAAATGTGCAGGGGCATTTTCCATGAACACGATATATCCCCATGTGTATCAGTGGTGTCTAGGATAGAAATACCCCTGGTTTATCAAGGATGGTAAGGATATGATGTGGTTACATGTTCACCTTCTCAGCTAAAGTGCTCAACCGAAATATCCACAGATGAATCCTCACAATCCTGGGGCCGATTTCATGAAACCTCACTTGAGACAATTTTCACACTTGAAAGTTCAAGTGCACTTGAAAATCTGCCTTGACTTGAGTTTTTGCTTTTCATGAAAGTTCACTTGAACCTGAAATCGCACTTGAGTTCAAGTGTGGTATGACCTCCCTTGAAAACCACACTTGAAATAAAAACGTACTTGAAATGACCAATACGATAGGAGATGGTGTCGAAAAATAAGTTTTTTCCATGTGCCCAAGCATCATAATACACGTAGGGGCATTGTTCTTCATCTCATAGGTCCAAACGTGGCACAGACATATTTATTTGACACCTGAAATTCTACCGATCGGCTCCGGCGCATCAAGTATTTTGAGCATGCACTTGATTCTGCGGGGGTACTATTTATTACCAAATCGCACAGAAGAGTTCCAAAAAGGTCACTTCAAACATCACTTGACCAAGTGCGGCCAAAAACGTTTCGTGAAACACAACTTGAGATTTTTTTGAAGTGCACTTGGTCAGGGGCGAAAATCGCCCTTGGAAAAGTCAAGTCAAGTGAGGTTTCATGAAATCGGCCCCTGACTTATAGTTGATCATATTGGGCACATTGGAATGAACATACAATCGTCATCAATGCCCGACTTTTCCGTGCGCATGCCTAATCACGTCTACGCTCCGGAATCGCCTAGTACGCATGACTCAAAACCAAACCACTAACGTGGACGCATGAACCGTTGATCGGCAGATTATACACTACGGAGTTCACATTGAAGTCAATTTTACTGGCCATCGTGTTTGTTATGACCCATGGAAATATATTATCACATAATATTAGCTTTAACATTAAACGTGTCGTATGTTTAAGTTATATAGTCCCAGTGATACCAGTTCAGTTTGTTTTCGAATCTACCAGCTGAAAACCAACGCTGGTTTGGATCAGTCCACTGCAGATGGAATTGTAGACAGGGGTGGCATGTAGGCTGTTGTGCCCTCTGGCAACAACTCATGCATTCGAATGGGGTTGAGGAATTCGAAAGTTCAAATCATCTCCCCAGGTTGAGAACTATATCTGACGCCCTTCTTATGATTGGACTTGTCAAACAACATGACGAACGACGGTCTATGGGTTAACCTGAAAATTCTCCATCTTGAAAAGGATCTTTCTTATGACGGGTTCTACTTGATCTTGTTTGATATGACATGAATAGTTTCAGACTACAACCATCTTTATATTTTGATAAAGCAGACAAGCCCTCTAGGATATAACCATGTTATAGTCCAATATGGCGCCCATGTCCTTCGACACTCGGCACGAACTCATACTGTAAAGTAGGATATACGTGTCTCGACCCGCAATGGTAGAAATCTATAATGGCATCCATGTTGAAACTTCTTTGAAGTACAGTGTCAGCGCATGTCAGCTGTAGGACTTCTCTTGCTTTGGAGATCGGCTTGAGATGAAAATTCAAGAGAAAAAAACTCAAATTAGACGAGATCTTTCGGTGCCAGACTCAAGGGAATATTCAATTCGATCTTCCGATAAGTGAGAAATACAACGAGGAGTATGTGAGCGGATATACATCCTATACTATCTGCAGGACAAAAGTCCTGCGGATAAAATCCCCATCGGACATAATCCCCAAGCCATTTTTGATGTGCATTTTTGAGTTCATCCCTGGACAATGCTGTCTAGCCTCGATGGCATCGGGCGGTGCACAGGCACCTGGCTTACCGATTTAGCTGTGGTTCGTCAATCCGAGCGCTTCCCTTTGTCTATAACCCATAATATATTTTTAATCGATTATAATTGGTATATTTTCGACCTGAAGTTGTCAAACTTATCATAAATGTAAGCTTTTTGGTCAGGCTGACGGTCTCACACAGCGGGAGTAAACTTTCTTTTATCTTTACGGTTTACCACGCACACTGTTTGAAAATGATGCCATATTTGGATACTGTTTGCCGACGATGTTTATATATTAGTCCACGTTGAAATTGTTTCACCAGACTAGCCACCTGATTGACCGACAAATGTAGTTTCAAATTCGCACGGAATTTATATAGTGCTCAATTCGGATATAATATTCCCTGATATCATATCTGGGTTTACTGAGATTAGTTTTCTGAATCTTGCAGCTGTCACTACGTCACTTACACAAGAGTTTCTTAACAAATTTGCTTTATGGTTCAGACATTCCTTTAATGACATGACTAATGTCCCTGGGTGGACAGTATTCTTTATCAACGGGCGGCGAAGTGCTATCGCCAATGGCGCCAGGCTGACGGTCTCACACAGTGCAAAGTTTAGCCGTTTAGAAAATATAGGAAATATATTTTCGAGATGAAGAAACAATAATTCGACCGTGATAATTAATCAAAAGCACGATTTGTCAAAAAATTAAGTTTCAAAGATAATACACCGTGAATAGCTCACAAGAGGAACATCCGTGTCTCTTGGTGTTACATGACACATGCAATGTAGTATTTTTACCTCCGTCGATCAGACGGAGGTCTAGGAGCGCAACGTGAAATCTCCCGCCAAATAATTGTCATATGGGGAACCCACGACTCGTGTGATTTCCAATAGGGATCGCCATGGTTCCCGACGAAATTTTGAACACAAATTTTGGACACAAATGAATGCTTACGTCACAAAAGGTGTGTATCCTTTGCAGCGCTTCCACCGGGTCTCTTTATTCGAGGGTACTAAATTTTTTTGCTTCGCGCTGGTATTGTAGTCTAGCAGAAGATTGAACATGGCCGCTTGTACAGATGGACGATGCGATTTTTTGCCGGTAAGTTTTTTGGGGCTATTTTATGTCATTACAACACAATGATTCCTAGTATACCGCCCGTCATTACTATATATCGGAAAGTATTTGTCGGCTGATGACTTATGCCGAAGCCAACCAAATAGTCCAAGTTGATGCATATCAAATGCACGGACTGATATCGGCAAGGCTAGTTTTGTCTAAGAGTACATAACTTCCAGCAGATCCTTTGTCAGTTATATTTCGTGAGTCTTACACCAAATCTTTGCCCTGATAATCCACCGGCCTGGTTGTTTAAAAAGAACTATTCTAAATTTTGCTGATAAATTCGATTCCCTTTGGGGCGGGGTATTTATTTGGGTCCTGCTAAACACCGCCCGGAACTGCCCGGGACCGCCCGGGTGCCGCCCGAGACCGCCCGGCGGTCGCCCGGGGCCGTCCGGAAATCGCCCGGCACCACACAGGTTCGAAGGTTCAACTTGACATTCTGTATTATTTTCTTTTGTGGATCATTCCACGTGTAACACTTAACAATGTGGCTTCCCATTTTTTTTACAATTCATAGTCGAAGATGGAAAGCTCGACATCGCTCCCGTATTCCCGCATTCCAACTCACAAAATTTTGAGTAAAAAGATGGAAAGCTCTACATTGCTCCCGTATTCCAGCTTTATGTAATTTGAAAGTAAGATGGAAAGCTGGAACTGGACACTTTTTCTGTTGATATATAGAATTTAAATTTCGCAAAGTTCAGCGTTTAGCTTTTTCACCAAATTTATATATTTGGTTTATAATATTCGAACTTCCTCTTAAATAATATGGAATATGCAGACATGGAAAGATCGTAGTCTATCTTTTGATCATGTTCATCAAGTAATGTCTGAAGTGTGGTTTTCCCAGTATTATAATGTTCATATGAATAAATCGTTAACATTTCCTCTCTTTGCGATTCAATAGTTGTCAATCTGCAAATCTACCGAATCCCACAAAGTATCCTCACACCACATTTTAGAATCCATCAAACCGTTCTAAGTTTACCTCCACATCCCCTTTTTGCATACGCACGCTACCGTACCGCTTGGATTCCATCTCCTCTGTAAAGAGCTACCATGGCTAGACTCCCCTACCCTGTTGCCTCGACGGAGGTCTTTGCGCTCATTCAGCGCTTGTTGTTTTCAGATCAGTGCCCACGAGTTCTCTGTCCAGCACAGGTTGTTTGTCTCAATGGATACAAGAAAGACAAAAATGGTTGCGACACTTGCCTGTGTAACGATTCCATATGCCCACTGATTAAATGTTCAGGGTCCTGTCCCAACGGGTTCAAACAAGACAAAAACGGCTGCAACACTTGTGAATGTAACGAATGTCCGCCCGTCCTCTGTGACTTGTTCTGTGCCACGGGTTTCAAGAAGGGCAAGAACGGCTGTGACATCTGTGAATGTAACGACCAGGCGTGCGAGGTAAGACAATTATGCCAATCTAATGCATTCAATGACCGAGTGGCACATTATTAAGAGAACAAAGAAGAGCCTGTCTGTTTACTGACCATTGACTTCAGTTGTTCAGCTGCTGGTATGTATAACTTCACTTTTCACTATTTATTAACCCAGGAGACTATTTTGAACTGACATATTTCATACATTCGTACTACTGTAAAACATGTTTCTTTCGCGTGCATGAAACTTTCGCGATTTTCGCGATTGGAATAAATCGCGAAAGTTTCATGCACGCGAAAGAAACATGTTCATATGACAGTGGTGAAGACAAGAACCCAACAACAACAGAGACAGGAGATGAGAGCAATTGTTTTCGACATTAGTACAGTTTTAATGGTCTCACCACCTAAGCCCTAATCAGAAGCGACTGTTTAAAGCACCGGATACAATTTGATATACGAGTATATCAAATTAATTATATTCTGCTGAATTAGTCCCAAGACTTGCAGTAAGTGTACTAGAAACGATCGTCAATGTCCTCGTATGCCGTCTTGATGCCGGCCATTTTGAACACGTGTAGGATAGCAAGCGTGTTGTTTCTGAGTTGTTCGTGGGCCTTCACCACCCACATGGCGTGTTTAGGTTTCAATGTGGAAAGTTTCAAGTCAACTTTGATATCCTGTACAGATTTTCCACTTTTCAGCCCTTCCGAAACAATGTCTTCATATCACGGGGTGAACTGGTTTTTCAGGCGGCTTGGAAAGTTCCATTCCCGCTGAGATCTAACGGCTGGAGCTCTCTACTTCAGCGGAGTTTAAATGACAATTACCTGCATGATATCTGGCGATATAGGGTTTGTTTACCTACGGGAATTCCTTTTAAGTCCTTAACAGCGAGATTGAAATAATCTGCCTCCAACAGTCAGGAAACCTCTGTTTGAATACCAGTAACTGTATCTTCATACATACAGTTAACGCCGCCTTTTGTTAATCTCGTGTTGGTACTGTGAAACGACCACACTGAACCCGCCCACATGTGAATACACGTGGCTTTGCCGATTTTGCCGCCTCCGGTATTTATTTCCGATGTCTGTTACTATGATATATTTGTAAATTATTTTTTTTCTGGCAGAGAGAGAATCGCGAAAGTTTCATGTCGCGAATTTTTTTAAATTGAAAAATCGCGAAAGTTTCATGTCGCGAAAGTTTCATGTTTTACAGTATATGTTCTCAGTATTCAAAGAGAGTGTCACTACGCTTAAATAGTGGGAAAATATAGTACATATGTATAAAATTATGTGGGTTATCACCAGTTATAAATAGTCTCCTGGGATAAAAGATAGAGAAAGTGAAATTATACAACCCAGTACTTAGCTGATCAGTTGAAGTCACGTGTCAGTGATCAGACAGGCTCTTCTTTGTTCTCTCAGTAATGTGCAACTGAGCCATTCATTGTAATCCTGGGCTCCCGCAAAAGCCACATGGCGCACTATAGTATTTTTCTTATAATTAGTCGCGGGTTTGAGGGCTTCTGTAAAATCAGCCGTATGGTTAAAATCAATTTCCTTTTTTAGAACGTATATAACAAAGTTATATCTATAGAATGTCATACCACTCTCCGTGATAACTGAGTTTTAGAGCTTTTTTGTACTACCCGGGTTAAATGCCATAAGGGTTGTTCACGTGAATCTTCACCAATACATGGTATGTCGTCATAATCTATTCATTTTTCTCTGGCCAGAGGGCAATAGGCGGGGTGAGCTATTCAGTTCTATATATGGGAAAGTGTCCTCAATCGATGTTACCTTCACAAGGACAGGGGCAATGCCTCCATGTGTGACTGCATGAATTAAAATGACAACTTCACACGATCTTTATTTCAATGACGGTGTAATCTATGGATGGCCGTATGACCTATTTTTACATTTTTATAGCAAATATCCCATTATTGATCCAGTCGATTAGAGTCGGACATCATCAACGGTATTGTAAGTGTATAGTTTAATTTGATTGCTCACTCGTTAATTACATTTGTAAACCTACGATGCGAAAGGGCGACATCGTGTTTTGGAAGACGACGTCACCGTTTGCGTTGTCGCTCACGCTTTTGATGAGGTAATGCACTTTTTGGTCCAAATCTTTGAAGTGTCGAGGACATTTGCATAACATAGCGGCTGTACTGGTCCACCCGTATTCTCGAATCTTTCGTTCTTTGTCAACGACAATAGTTTAATCTCATGTCTTCATAACCAAACGACAAACAGAGCAACCCTTGAATGACATCTCACCCCGCCTATTGCCCTTTGGCCAGAGAAAAAGGAATAGATTATGACGACATACCATGTATTGGTGAAGATTCACGTGAACAACCCTTATGGCATTTAACCCGGGTAGTACAAAAAAGCTCTAAAACTCAAGTTTGTAGCAGTTATCACGGAGAGTGGTATGACATTCTATAGATATAACTTTGTTATATACGTTCTAAAAAAGGAAATTGATTTTAACCATACGGCTGATTTTACAGAAGCCCTCAAACCCGCGACTAATTATAAGAAAAATACTATAGTGTTCACCAGTCAGGCGGACGTTTCAGTTTGAGTAACTACCGACGCATTCTCCCTATGTTCATATATGGGGAAAATGCGACGAACTGCCAAAAATGGCAGGAATTAACTAAATATGCAACAATACTTATGCCTATAAATCGCTGTCCCTTTCCTAGTTGACTTATCCAATTATTCACTTTTCTGCGTTAGGAAACAGTATAAAACAGCTTTTCGAGCGGTAATTTTGGTGGAAAGTGGTATATTTCCAACCTAAGAGAAATATTTACAATTACTTAATATGGAGACCTTTCGCAAATATGGCCAAAATATCAGGGTAACAGTGAACAAACGACACATACATGCAAAACTTGAATTTATGATGCCCCGAATAATACCTGACATGCGCAGTCATTTACTTCTGATGTTTACCTGATTCTCATATCCGAAAATGTCCACTTACACAGTCAGAAAAATGATGTTGGTTCAACATACGTTTTTGGTGTTGAAGGCCATAAAGTGGTGTTAAGAAATGATGCTAATCAGTACATATACTAAAAAGTGTTGTTGGGACCATTCCAATACTAAATTCCTACGAAGTAGGCTACCATTTGCAAATTATCCGGTAATGAGTGAGTGAGTCAGTTCATCCGAATCCTTCCGTCGGCAAAAAAAGGAGAACCGTTGACATTAGAACCTTGATTTTTGGCATGGACGTGCATTAGGGTATTGTTACCAGCAAGTTCTGAGCTGACCGAAGTCGGATGAAAATTTGAGTTATACTTATTTTTTTTTATTTATTGATGGCTCAGCGAGTGCACTGTCATGTCCATCGGGAACCTTTGGCTGTATGTTTCACTGTGACTTTTGAAGGTTCCCTGATACAGCATATCACGTTGGACACACCGGTTCTCGTAAAATCACCGAAGTTAAGCGACTGTGAGCCCGGTCAAGACTTGGATTGGTGACCTCGTGCTGTACTGCTGGGCTGATAAGTGTCCAGGTTAATAGGAACTGAGGACGATAATAGTGGCTACGCTAAATGACTCACCAGCGGTGACACCTTGGAAAGTTAATAGTACCCACTATCAATTAGAGACTGCTATATATATTCTCTCACGGTAGCACATAGGGCCCCCAAGTCATTTCTTGAGTACACACTTAAATCATATTAAACCCTACTTCGTAGGTCCTGTGACGTTAGTCACACTGCCATGTAATACCAGTGGTCGTCAACACCAATACAGCTTGTTGAAAATGGCTCAACACAGTATTTTGGTGTTAACTGAGAAGTACTAGTACTGGCTCGACACCAATAAAAGGCGTTGGCCAACACCAATCTAACTTCAACACCATTTATTGTTGTCGAGCTCAACACCCTTTTTTGGTGTTGATCGACACCATCGACACAATTCCGACACTCCCGGAAAAAGTGGCTCACTCAACACCCGAGTACAGGACTTGTCGCCTCAATGCAACTCCCGCGAGACTCCCGGTGCATCACGGGATGTATGTTGAAAATAGAAACATGATAGGCCCATTCAAATCGCACGAGAGTCAAAAGATTGGTCAAAATCAAATTATAACGAAGAAACGGAACACTAGTGGGCTTTTATTGAGACACCTCGACTTACAATGAGAGAAGGCACAACACGTTAATTGTTTGCTTTTAATTAAACTTGATCACACACAGTTTACATATGTAGGTATTCTTCTTAGTTTTCAAAGAGGTGTTCCCCTTGAAATGAGAAGTAACTGTTGATAAAACAGAAATGTATAGCAGAAGAAATAGACGGGTGCCTAGCTGTTTTTCTTCACAGTAGACTGCAGGTTACGGTCAGCATTTAGTTTCACCATGGAGTTAAACCCGCATCATGTGCTATTTCATGGAAAAAAAGGATCTAAATCGAATCATTTAAACACACCTTTGAACACGAATGACCCCTTGCACCAACAAGATTTTCCAGCAATTGAGATATAGTGCCACCGCACATTACTAGGTTAAATTGAGTTTTGGTCCAAGGCGTCCTTCTGAATGTGTGTTTAAATCACTCAATTTAGACCCTTTTTCACGAAATATTATATTTTAGGACATTTTATTTTTTCGATTTCGATCACCACGTATACTGGCCAAAATGCCGTCTTATCGTAATATCTCCTTTGTGTTTAGCTTTAGCAAAGGATTAAGTCAATACTGTAATCTTACTGCATTTGTTTTTCGTCAGAATGTTGTGTGCCAAATAACGGAAAAGTGCGAGAATGGAGCTTGCGTCCCCAAAGGTAGGTTATGACAAGGGCGTAGACAAGTTATCAGGTTTGGAGGGTGGGCTTGAGAGGGGGAGAGTCTGAAAGGGGGGTACCCCCTCTCGCAGCTTAAGAATTTTTTTTGAAACTTGATGGTAAATTGGCACTCTCTGGGAGCATCTGAGTGGTATAACATTGTAACAACTGAAATTTGATTTATTCCAAAATGTTTCATAACAATGACGATCACTACATTGATAAACGTTACAAGCTGAAATGATCATTCAGTCTCGGGTTTGCACTATAATTCAAGTTAATCCTTAGACAATACTATCCTGTCCCGATAGCAGCGGAATGGCTGCATTGATGCGTGACTGAGCACATGAGCTCTGGTTCATTAATTGGGTTGCCTTTGCTATCTTTTTTAACATAGGAAATATTGTTAATCGATGATAACGGCTATTTTGTACCTACAGTTGTCGAACTTATCAAAAATGTTAGCTTAGTGGACCTTTCTTGGAATAGTAGGAAAACTTATCCATATTTACCATATTTACACCAGTTATTAAACAGTGACTTCAGGTCTACTGTCTGTCCCGGATAATATATCTCAGACGTTTTCGGCGATATGTCTCGGACAATTTATCGGACCAATCTCACGTTCGGCTATTTCCGTATTGGCGGAACTCAGCTAAAGTGAGTTCTGGGGCGAGATTGTTTATCGGACAGCATTGAAACTTCACACAGTAGAAAAAAATACTAAATTTATTTCAAAGTATCACCAAAATCCTTCCAGTGGTTCTCCATAAATCGCGAAAAACAAAAATTAGATGGGAGATTTGTGAGTTATATTTTCGACGTCATAAAGTCATGCCTGCATTGGCAGATCAAAGTCATGTTGGCCCCAAAATAACATGGTATTGGTGATTTTCGTCAATTCTCAACAGATTCTAATGAAAGACAGGAATAAAATTAATGTTTTATAGTTTATATACTGCGGGAATTTTCAATGTTGTACGATAAATTGTCTCCGAAATATTACCGAAAACGTCTGGGATTTATTATCTGGGACAGACAGTAGGTTTATTTCTAGAGTTCCTATATATGAAAAGCAGTTGAGAGTTTGTATCTCTTGTTTGTGAATAAAGAAATACTGAACAAATGACCGGGATCTCAATTGAAAAACAAAACAACTTAATAGTGAAAGATTTACGAAAAATTATGCTCAACTGGAGTTTTGATTTTTTTCACTCAAATAGGCGGTATTTGATTGGAATTGGAGCACACTATTCCATTCTCGGAGACGATCGCAAAAGATTTGAACCCGAAATCGTCAATCTATGGCTCAGGTCACTGATCAATTGCAGTCTTATTTTAGGCCTAATGGTATGCACTGGCGGTGATAAGTTTACTTCTCATGTGTTAATATACGTGATACTTCTATGCTATGTTAGCTTTCTTTTTCTTTATTTCTTTCTTTTTTTCGTTTGTTGGTTTGTTGTTTGTATTTTTTTTTTTGCCGGCCCCAAGCCCCCCGTTGTCTACGCCCTTGTATGAGGCTAAGCATAAGTCAAGGTGTCTATATTACAAGTTTGACTGATCTTGTGAATATCACTAGTTTGATGAATTCATTAGTTCCTCAGAAATGAGTTCCCATTTGCTTTTTATCCTGTGTGTAGTTTCAGTACTTTTTTTTAAAATTTCATCGCTAGGTTAAAACATAGCCGTTACGAGATTCGTGTTCGGATAGTCTGTCGGCACTCTGCAGTGCGAATAATTGAGGGTCCGACAACAAATGATTTGATATTTTGGTGAACGAGTCATTCTCGACAGTTCTGTTACATTTCCCTATGAGCAATCGCGCGATTTCTCCATGTTATTCCTTCATGTGTCGGATGAAACGAATGATTTCATTGGGCATTCGAGATTTAACGGCTGGTGATTGGTTGGATGTGCCAGTTGGTAAGCCATCCTGTAATCATCTGGTTCATCTATACGCGGTTAGACTGATCCTGGGATCATGTGTATCCATTTTCAGCCTACTTTTGGCAACTGCAAGAGGGAATTTCCATAAATCAATGCCACGTGTCTTCGTCAGCCAATCAGCTAAGGTCTACCGACGTAACCCCAACGTATCCCGCCATTTTCGGGTCATGTGATGTTCTACTTGTTCAAAATAACAGATCTACCACACCTCTTGGATGATACGAAAGTTATTCATATCTATATATTTTGTAAGCCCAGGCAATATCTGTTTCGGAAGTGGTATGAAAACTTGTAATTTATCAGATTTCTCGAGTTTGTTCTCCGCCGGATGAAGGCCGAACAGAATACGGTAAAGTACCGGATATCGCTCCGCGATAATGGAGACACACGATTCGCAAGCCATCTTATGGATGGCGAAGTGTACGCAAATGCTGGTAAGCTAGGCGGAACATGAGTTGCACTCTAAGGATGCCGGGTATCTGCTTTTGCAGTAGAATATACTCCGATGTAGCGAGTATGGAATGCTGCAAAAACTTCACGTAATTTCTGATTGGTGAATTATTTTTCAGGGTGCCTTCCTGGCCAGCCCGTTGCACTGTGTAAAACCCTTCCATGTGCTACTGTCAAGTGTGCTGCTGGAACCGTTTGTGTGTAAGTTTCTACAATCACAGGGGCTTGTTGTTGGTCAGTTATTTATCAGGATATTAATATAGGAGGAGTGTATATATGAATATTAATATCATAATGAATAACTGACCAACAACAAGCTCCTGTATGAATATTAATAACAAAATTAGTAACTGACCAACAGCAAGCCCCTGTATGAATATTAATATCATAATTAATAACTGACCAACAACAAGCCCTCGTGTCTGAAATCTAATCAACTTCATGGGTTTTTGTGTACCGGTACCGTATAGTACACCAAAAAGTAGCTATTAAGTGTCATCGTTACCCGTACTCACTCTCCTCGTAGCTATGCCCCTCTTTTGAAATAATGGTGTACAGTGAGAGAATTACAAAAAAGAGATGGAAGGATGCCGAACTCATCTGCCTTCATCTAAAATCTATGATCGAATTCACCACAGGTTGATCTCGGTCAAATGCCTGCCATGTTCTCCCAAAAGTTTTGTCGAATAGTGACGTCATATGTTCACGCTGCAGTATCAAAGCATAGTCCTGCGGACGCTTTGCAAGTACCACAATACCGCGCTGACCACCACAAGACTTAGACTGGATGAGTCTCTATTTCATATGTACTATTTAATAATGATAAAATGATCTTTAATAAATATATACGTTTGATAAGTAAATAAATGAAAAAAATGAAAAAAATATATTTTTGAAATAGTTTCAAGCATTTCTTAATATGCAGAGTTACTTCCTTCTGTTTCCCCGTTAAAATACATTATGAAACAGGGGCTGGGTCCAGTCTACACAAGACTGTGCTTTGATACTACATCATGAACATATGACGTCACTAGTAGGAGATTTGAATGAGATCGACGTCTGCGGTGAATTAGGTCGTAAATTTCAGGTGGAGAAATACAAGTTCGGCGTCCTTCCATGTCTTTTTTTTCTTGCCCTTCATTATTTCAAGAGAGGCTTTGCTTGATTAAGCACAAAGGTAATTATAACAGCGACCAGTACGTTCACTGTTCACCAGCATGAGAATGGATTGGTACGAGGGAAGCAAGTGAGTAGCTATGAATCGTATCTAATCACAGACTGGCGCGTTGTCAAGTAGCTCAAGGTGAATCTTTCTTATTCGACTGACACATTTACCATTATGCCATATCACAAACCACCATTGGGTTTGGGTATAAGAGACTTGAATTCCGGCGAACATTGATTGACCATAAAACATGTATTTAAACTGAGAAAGAAACGGTAGCTAATGACAGTAAGAGTGATTCACTCTTGGGCATCCCATCTCGACGATACACCAAATTTTGAAATAGTAAGGTAGATCGCGATGCAAGAGGATGAGTCTGTTCACGAAGGCCGTAGGCCTGCGCGATAAAACGTGAAGACCAATCCTATTAGTCAGAATTGTGGACATTTATCGTGGAAAGGAATATATTCTCATGTAATTACAAGGTAACAGCACCTTACATGACGAAAAATGATGAAAAAACAATGCTAACAACTACCAATAAATTTCAAAATTATTTCAAAGATAGCGTGTTTTTTTTTAAGTAGATCATTGCGGACTCGGTACTTCGTCTACAATGGTCACAGTACACGGATTCGTCTACCCCACTCTGGGCGAGTGCCAATGAACACGTGAAGAAAATCATGTCGTGAATTGGAATTAGATGGCACCTGCATGGGCTTCCTTCTTTATTTGTAATAATGTTATTTGGTAAAACACATGGAGTGTGGTGAAACAGTATGTACATCTCTACATCACGATGAATTGGACCCACTTTATCTGGTTGACTCATTGAGGTGGCCTCATTCTGTTTTTGGAACCCAATCAAAATAATATCTTCTCCACTCTTGGTAGGTAAAACATCGATTTTCTCGTGGCAGGATATTCAGCTATCGTCGTAACTTTTAATATTCGACATAACTTATCGCTTAACCCAACAATTTTGGGTATAGACGTACCCCCAAAACATTGAACCGAAAATATAGTTGATCGAGTTTTGACTCAAAAATATTGTCGACCCCAAATTATTGGATCTGAATGAATTTTGACCCAACGTACTTGAGTTAGATTGCGTAAACCAATGTTTTCGAATGCTCATCGAACCCAATATTATTGGATCGCAGGGACCAAACAATTTTGACAGTGCTTACACTATATAAAAAAAAAACTCGTATATAGAAAAAATCGTATTTATCTTGTTGACAGGAATAATTACTGTGGCGGATGTTCAGCTAGCTGTGAGGCGGGTAAGTATCTAGTGTAACCCGAGTTGTATAAAGAAGATGTCTTTGCCTTTGTATGACAATGTTAGTTCGTAAGTGTATCTACACGACGAAAATACACCCCGACTAATTTTGAATTTTAAGGCTTCATTTCTCGCACTCTGAGCCATATTCGACTCTTTCATAGAGTTTCTTTTTTTTGGACATTTTTGGTGTATGTATGCTTTGCTACACTTTAGCTTAACATCAAAAGAAAGACAGACATTTGCTTCTCTTGTGAGATGGGAGGCCGTGGTTCCTCCTCAGCAGTATTTTGTGTTATTGTCAGATCATTTCTAGTCTATTTTGTAGCATTCAGGGACAATGAGTATGTTTGGGGTGGGGGCTTTAAAATGAAGTTGAATGTATTTCTGTCGTGGGCTGATTATGACTGTTCATTTATCCACCATAGATATTCAAGTTAGATCCTATACACTTATAGTAAAACTGATCATCGTGGAACCAACACATCTTCATCAAACAACCTTCTGGTCATAAAGGACTATCATATATGTCTTGCACCTCATATTAAATGATTTCTTATGGTATATCTTTCTATCGTAGGTTGTTATCATGGAGGAAAAATGTATGCAAC